>UCOJ01001115.1:0-43857 GCA_900474305.1 Cecidostiba fungosa | reverse complement strand
GGGGGGGGGGGGGGGGGGGGTTGGCCCGCACACACGCGAGAGAGAGAGAGAGAGAGAGCTGGTAGCGTTGACTGGTTTCCATGTTCCACAAGCGAATACGTGATTTCATTTACGATACGAGCTCGCGCTTCCATTCGCGTTCGTTTTGCCTCTCTCGCTTTCGAACCCGCGCTGCACTCAATGTGTGCATCTCGTCCACTCGCGCAAATATGCGACGCATCCGCGCGCCGGTAGCAGGAGCAACATTTCGCTGATGGTATGCCGTAGAATTGCCAAAGCATCCCGACAGTAAATACCTCGACTTTCTCTCGCGCCTGATTCACGCAGCCCCGGCGATATACATGATGAAATCTCTAGAGAAAATGCAAAATGTGGTTTCCAGAATGGAGAAAAAAAATTATTTTTCCACGCCACGCGTAAAGTGCGTAGTTAGCCCTTTAAACCGGCCTAGGGCGCAAAGTGAGCACTTTGCGCCCGCTAAAACAATGTGGATTACAAGCGTGAGTGGGACACATTGCACCCGCAAAACATGCATAAAAAGTCGATTTTAGTTTCGCCCTCGTCTTTATTGTCACCCTCGCTTCGCTCGGGCGAGATTCGCTTACTTTGCGCCCTTGTAGTGTAATGCACTATTTCGTAACACATGCTCGATTTCCGCGTATTTTTGACCCAATAAGCGGGACTAAAGTACCCCTCAACTAATTTCCCATTCGTTTTTGTGAACGAAAAATGGCCATTAAAAAATACGGTGTGTAACATGGCGGAGTAGGATTCGGATGATAGACTCGGATGGTATTTTGAGCACTCGACTCTCACTGAAATAGTATCTTTTTCATGCAGGGATCAAACAAAAATTTTTGCGATTCCGGGAACTCCGAAATGTGCAAGTGCTCTACAAAAATGACTTGTGCAGGATCCGCACGGTGCACGAATGTAATAAACGATGATGCTTCTTTTTTCTGCTGACATTTTTTGCTCTTTCATTACTTTGAAAAGGCCTTTGTGTTTTTTTTTGTCTAAAAACTGCAGGATATACAGAACAAAAATATGCATTTCGGCTACGCACGTGCGTGTATTTCATTTTGAAAAGGGCTTTTTCCGTTGTCGCAGCTGCACTACTTTGAACAATCGAGTCGAGGCCTGCCGCGTTTAAAATGAGAAAAAAGTCGTTTTTATTTTTTTTTTTTTTCGAAAGCTTTCGACTTCCTAGAAGCTGCCTACATTTTTTCGCATTCAATTTTTTATGCTCCGGTCGGACCAGTACCGTGGTTCCTAATATTAAGCTCCATAAGCAAGAAACCCGCGGTGCAAATCACGCAACTGTCACTCGTGCGCGTTAAGCGCCTTTTTCGGGCTCAACTTCGTTTCCCTCCTTCTGTCTCACTTTCTTCTTCCTCGGGCTGCCGGATAACGGCATTATCGTAGTTAGCGAAGGAATTCGATTCCCCGGGGAGAGAGCAATTGTCGCCTGCGCGAACGAAAGAGAGAACGCGAACAAAGTTATGCAAGAAACGTCTCGGTCGAGGAATTCGCGTGCGCGCGCGCGCTGAAATAGTCACCGGGCTCGCGCAATTCCCCAGCGTCTTGTCGCTCTCCGGAATCGTGATTTTCTCGAAGCGACGCGGATTTTTATCCCCCTCTTCCTCTACTGGCTGTGCCCGAGCTCCGTCTTCTTCCTCTCGGTGGGAGACGCGCAGATTGCTGCAGCTGGGCGACGCCGAGCGAGAATATGTTTCCGCGCACGACGCTCCAAAGATCTCCGGGATAAAATCGAGTTTAAACTTTAATTAAACACTCGCCTGTCTTAACTGCTTTCGCGGATGACTGCATGCGCGATCGATTATTCTCTCGATTCAGAATGTACATGCATACCATCACGCAGCCGCTTGTACATAATGCGGCGGCGGGATCGCCAGCTATTGCGGAGTTTGCGCTCTTAAAAATATACGCTCCGTACAGTATAAGACGTGCGCGCGGATAAAATTAGTCAGTAGAAAGGCGAACCTTTAGCGTCGATTTAGCAAGTATATATAGCCGCGCGCGTACTCTGTTCAAAGAAAGAAAAGTGGCTCGGGATCCGCCGATATTGCTGGGCGACGGCTTTATCGCTCCTCTGTGTGCGGCCTTGCGATAAGTGTTTTCCTTCGAGTCTCGCGCGCTCGTGATTGGCGGCTGAATGCTGCAGCTATACATATATTCGAGCCGCAAGTGCGCCTGCATTACCATGACAATGCGCCGCGCACCACTCGATAGCGCGGGCCCGTCAACGCACGGCACTTTTTTGTTGACCCGCTGCCTGCCGGTCGTGCTACATGTATACCTATGTATAAATAGCATCGCGTGGGAGAGGAATTTCATATTTTCGCGTCGTTTGTTATTTCAAATATTTCAAACACGCTCGCCGACGAGCGTAATACTGCTGCGAATTATTCGGACCGTATTCAATATGTTCGCTGAACCCGCTGTGATGCATGAGAGCGCTATTGCCTTTGTTAATTAAATTCATGCTCGTCGCGACGATACGAGGCAAGCATTGTAACGAAGACTGAGGCAAGATGACCTAATTTTTACATTTTATTATTTAAAAAAAAAAACTATAACAAAAATCGAGGAAGTTTTCACAAAATTCGATTTAGAGCTGCACGGAAAAACAGAAAATAAGCGTGCACAACTGACTACTATTATGTATTCGCATGTTGTACATGTATGAGAATTAAAACAAATATTCCACAATCCATCCTATACGTTTCTGATGAATAAACTTTCAGTACTGCTAGAAACGCTGAAAAAAAGTAGCAAACGCTTTAAAGCACACAATATGCGCTGGAAAAAAAGGGAGCAAATAAAGTGAGCGATGACCATGCAGCGGCAGCAGCGCAAACAGCTCAGCGTACGAGAGTCTTGACTCGGGCAAAGCTCCCCGAAAATCGGTGAGAAACGAACTCGCGAATTTGTATGAGTGCACAGCCGAGAATGTATGTCTTAAAGGTGGCTTTGCGCGAAACCAAAGCCGCATGCGCACACACATACACGAGCTATTAAAGCTTTCGCTACTTCCTTTGCATGGAAGCTACTTCAACTTCCATCCGGCGAATTCTGCGCGCGAGTTTGGCTTAAGGATTACGGCTTTTCGACTGCAGTAGTAGCTATAACAGTAGCAGCAGAAGCAGCAGCAGCGGCCGGATAGCTTACTCTTTATTAGGATAGCTGTAGCGAGCTGAGGATGAGAGTCTGCGTCGTCGCGTTAGTGGAAATAAAGCCTCGGGATATAACTGGCGAGTGGAGAGGGCTGTGCGGGTTAAGTGAATCAGGAGCCTACACCTCTTCATCGTCGTCGTTGTCGACGTCGTCGTCGTCGTCGTCGTCGTCGTCTTCTTCGGAGAGCGGCAAAACGAGAAAGCCGAGCAAGGATGAGACGGAGAAATGGAACGCTAGGGCTAGAGGATTAAAGGAGCGGCAAAGTTACAACTACCGCGGAGCTGTATAAGAGAAAGCGTCTTATCCGGGCTCGTAAATCGCCATGGGAGGATAGAGGAGCAAACCAGCGGCTGCGCCGCCTAGAAGCCAAGATTCATCAGCGCGTTGAGCAAAAGTAAAGTTTAATTCTTTTTACATCTCTCGTTGCTCTCATCCTCTCTAGGATCACTCGAGCTTTGAAACCATGACGAAAGTTGAGACCTCGTCATCGCCTTGACCAATCGAAAATGCCGTGCTTATACAATTACACATACACATACACACACAGCTCGGTGAGCAGTGGAGCAAAAAAGTCCGCCGCCGCGCCATATTTATGCTGCTCTCTTCCTTCTCAAAGCGGAGCACCGCAGCAGCGACACCGAGAGCGCTTCCCTCTCGTTTTATTTATTCGAATCTGTATACGCCCGCTTGCGTTGCGTAAACTCAATCGCGTCGTAAAAAAAAACACGGAGCGCCTCGACGATGCAGCCGAGAAAATAAAAAAAAACGCGCGTTCGCGCAGCGCCAGCGAAAAGCGAGGTGAGAGCGACGAAAAAGTTGATGGCGCACGACAGCCGAGAAGAGAGAGAATGTACGGTCGCGGGACGCGCAATGATAGTTGATAACCCGCATCTGCAGCAACAGCGCGAGAGCCTGTTTCGGGTATGGGTTCGACCGGTCGCTAGCCTCCTCCTCTCTCTATATATATATCTATACGCGATAGTAAATCAATTAGCTCGCATTGTAAATAAATCACCGTTTTACAACTCTCTGCCGCGCCGCTCCGATACGACATTCGTATGAAATTTATCGTCCATTTTCGTTCGGCGCGCGCCCACACACCGATCGGCTAGCCCGCGAGGGAGACGGAAAAAGAGAATACACCGCTGCTGTGGATGTGTCGGTGTAGTGTATATTATGGTACGTACACATACACTGCGAGTGACCCCTTACACGCTGGTACAGGTAAAGGTCGTATATATAGATGGCGACCCATTTTGGAAATTTCGCTTTGCCTTCGGCGCTGTGTAATACAAGCCCCTGTCCGCGAGAGTGAGAGAAAAAGAGAAGGGAAGAGCAGCAATATCCATTCTGCGCGCGAAAAAGGATTCGTTTATTTCGATTCTCCCGCTTCTATGATACCTTACATCTCCGCGTATAAATCTTTCAGGCTTCTTCATGGAATCTCTCTCGCACTCTCCCTCTTTCTGTACTCTTTCTCTTTCCCCTCCTCGCTCTGTGTGCCGCTATCGAACCGGGGCCGACGATAATTTAGTATCTCCGAGCCCGATGTGTACATTCGTCGCATGAATATGTTCATGTTAATGGACAATAGGAATTATTGAGAACGCGTCTCTCGCGCGGTATCTTAATTAAAATTTCGGAATTTATAACTACGAGAGAGAGGAAGAGAGAGAGAGAGAGATTTGTGCGTGCAGCGCTCAACGCGAGACAAAATAATCGACCGGCATTTGCAATTTATAAAGGCATCGTTGGAAAGACTCATTTGCGTATGATTCATTTCAATACTAAATGAACAAGACAAACGCGCGCGCCGTGTTTTTCTTTGATTAAATGTTTAATGTAAAAACGCGACTGAAAAAACAGTTACGCAGAATAAATGATAGCCCGGGCAGCGATGTATATATAGATACAGGACAAGTGCAGGGTTCTATGTCACTTTTTACGCACTTCATTTGAAAACAAATATATATTTCAATTATCGTGATAGTTCCAACTGGAATGGAACCAGATAATGCTCTCGTTAAATAAGTTTATTCAGATAAAAAGAAGAGACAATTGCCAGTGCCCGCGCAAAATTCAATAAAAGAGGAAGTCTCTTAATTATGCTTGGCGAAAAATAAAACTGCAGTATCCACTCAATCGATCGGCGCGAAAGTATTTAGCTAAAAGTCCAGCGACAATCCATCTCAATTATTCACAAATCGACAAACAAGCCCCGGCGGCGACTCGCCAGTTCTATAACGAATCGAAAAAAAAAGACAAGCTCTCCCTCTACTTTTCGCGTCCCTCCGTCTGTTCGTTGCAGCTCGAAAAACAAAAGTGTGCAGGAAGTAAAAAAAGTACTCTTGTTGCCTAGCGATTATAATTTAGTAAAATAACTCGCTCCATTTCCCACGACTAAAGAGCTTTTTCGGAGCCACGGCGCTGCGCAAACATTACGGAAGAATAAATCAATAACAAAAGAGCGCGGCGGGATAAAAATAGAAAAGGGAAAGCAGGTTCTATTACGTCTCGTGCTTTCTCTCCGCAGCGCAAACAGCGCCGGGAATAAAGGAAAGAAAGTGAGGGAGGCAAAAGGCTGGGCTGGATTGTAATTTCAGGAATAGCAATTTCCAGGCCAATTAGCGCGGGAAATATCGCAAAACAATAGGCACCGCGAGCAGCTTGTCGCGCGTACAATATGGCTTTAAAGCTCGAATAATCCCCGCGAAAAAACGCTATAGTGCGACTGAAGAATTTGAAAAAGTTTTTCAAGTATAAAAAGCACGCAAGCTCCAATGCCCTGCTAATATTTGGCACAAAAATCTCAAAAAACTTTTAATGGTATACTGCACAACCGTCAATTTTTTACTTAAAAAAGAGTGCGATGGACGCTGTAAAATTATGATTTTCAAGAACATAGCGATCAAGTGCAATTTCCAAAATAAAATATGAATAAGTAGTTTTTAAAAATTTTCGGCACATGGCAGCCCTGTAAGGAAGCGAGCGAGCTTTTTCATTTCTGAAATTCGCGTTTACGAGACTTTTTCGCGACGTTCATTAACTCAATATTCTAAGTTTTTTATATTCTAACCAAGAAATTAAGTTGGCGTAATTGCGAACGTTTAGAACGTCAATAACCAGACTGCTTATGATGACATTACCATCTTTATCATCATCATCATCAACATCGTCATCAACAGCGGTTTACTTTACAAGCATTCAGCATCGCTCTTGTGCAGCGCTGAAAGACTTGTAACAAGAGAAAAGTTGTCCCATTTTCAGAATAAAAGAAATCTTGTGTATTCTTGTCGCCACCTCGTATCTGGCTAAAAAAACAGTCTCCATTCATCAAGCATCTTTCGCTCTGACTTTTTTCGAAAAATTTCAAGCCGACAGCAACTGCATACAGATTGTATCTGACGTCGTTTTTTTTTCGCGCAGTGCAGCTGCGTGCGGCGAGCGAAAAAATAAACGTCTTTTTCACTCGCTGACGCGAGAAAGAGAAAAGAGGAGTACGGAAGTCGCGAGAAAATAGTATAGTGTCAGCAGCCTTGATTTTTTTTCAGTACATCGCAAAATCAATGGGCATGCGTGATGAAATGGCTCCGTAATTGCCGCGAACGAATCTTTTATTCCCCGCTTGGCCGGGCCAACCGACTCTGAAGGGCGTGTGTAATTATATCGTCATTAAAAGCATAATTAGATGCGTGGATCTCTTGACCGATGGTTCGCCCACTGTTCTCGTGTATTCTCCACGCGCTATACAACTGCGCCGCTTTTTCACCCTACACGCTAATTACGGATAATTAGTAGTGTAGTAACGACAGCGAGAGCCGCAGTCAGATACGCTTTATATATTCCTGCGTAAATTGGAGCACGGGCTCAATGATTCCCTGGGGCTTGCGCGGAAAACAGCCGAGGCGTATGAAATTCGCATTTGCGCGCGGATAAAAATGTGAAAAACACGGCTCTGACGTCGACGAAATATTCGTACTATAATAGGACTAGCCCATTAGTCGCGAACTTGGAGTGTATATGCGATTCATAGCAGCTGCCAATTCGAATCTGCGCGCGCATTAAGCCTGAAGCATCGTCGGGCTGAAAAACCCGCGCGTCGGCGCGGCGACGGCTCAAGTGTCCAGCCAAACATTGTACGATGGTTGCGCATCATCACGCTGATGCGGGTGCGGATGGGCAGCACGCGCCCGCGCATTAATGAGCCGCATGCACGCCAGTGGCCAGAACGAGAAGCGATAAAGCGGCGGACGCGTGTGGCTCTTGACGCGAAACAGCCGTAAACGCGGCGCGGCGGCGCAATAGTGCCGCTAGTATACTACTGCTCCCCCGCGACGATAGAATATTAAGCGGAGATTTGTCGAGTGTCGCCAGATTGGAAATAGGACGGATGCCGCGCGTAACGTTAACGCCGTTGCCGGCTTTAATGCTAATGCTAATGTCGATGCTAATGGCGACGATGGCCGCGGCCCGGCTAGTACAAGCATGAACCCGCCGACCGAAGCACTATAATAGTACTACTGTGCAGTAGAAGCTGGCCTGCGGCGGCCGCAGCGGCACATAATTGATTGTCGGCGACTTATCTGCAGCGACAATATCTGCGATCGCGAGCTAATATTCTAGAATCCTAGCGATCTCGGCGGTATATACTTTCATAATCCGGCGAGAGCGAGGAGGGAGCTCGGATATTTCTGCTTGGGCAAGCGAATTTTTAAACCTCTGCAGCAGACTCCGGCGCGTCGCCGCGAATCAGCCAATAAGTATGCGGAATTTCAATTGCCCCCCGAGCAGCTGCGCCCGCGCGAGGCTGGCGAAGTAATTAATGCACGAGCCCTTTCGAGAGGAAAAATAGAAAGCTCCGGTAGTGTAAGCGCAAGATCGCGTCCCGTCCTTAATGAATTTCCATGTAAATGATCGAGGAGGACTTGTTTTAACTCCACGCGGCAAACTCAAATCAAAGTCGCCCTGCGCCAGGGCCTCCACATTTGCAGATGAGCTAGCTATACGGGGGAAAGACGTACAGAGAGTGGCACCGCGACAAGTAGACACGGCTTGTTGCTCGCCTCCTCTCCAATTTCTCTCCTCTCCCTCCTCGAGTCGTATATATACGAGCAGCTTCTGGCCTGGGGACCGCCGCGCGCCTCCTCACCTTTGCCAGCATTTGCATAAACAGCTACGACTTAATCTCTATGCTAATAGGCTTGTTCGCAGCGGCTCTCTGCTGCTCCTTTTGGCCCCAAAAAGTCCTACTGCCAAAAGCTCGATACACGCGGCGAAAGTCCTCGCGGATGAGCCGCATCGCAGATGTTGTTTAGCGTCTATACAAGCCATGCAGGGCATTTCGGAGAGCTAAACTGTAAACTTTTCTGACCCAGATACGACGCAGATACGGCTCAATCGAGCGTGTTTGGCTTCGTTCGGCAACTCTCGAACGCGAAAGTAAAAAGCGAAGGCAGTAGGTTTCAAAGCTGCCTTCAAAGCGGCGTACTATAATTCGTATATAATTAATGATCGCAGCCCGAGGATATTGCGGTCATGCAGTATAATAGTAAGCCAGTGTGGCATCGGTTTCGCGCTGTATGTATATAGAGTAAAGGGTTCGATGCGCTGATAGAAATTTCGCGGAGCGAGTAGCTGCCCCCGCGATTATGCATTCAAAGCTGGCGACACTCGTATATTTCTCCGAGCGGCTATCCACTCGATAACCGATTCGCTCTGGCCAGAAACGGCAGCAGTAGCAGCAGCAGCAGCACCAGCAACTTTTGCTCGACGGCTTTTATGCAAATGAAGGAAGCGCGTATGCACGGGCTACCTACTTCGTGTGTGACGCGACGCCAAAATCGAATGAGGGACCGCAGCCGCGCATATACGCTCTATATACTTTTCCGGGGATTAGGACGTATACTGTATATAGTATAGTAGGTTGAATGTTATATCGGATCAGATCAGAGGTTATGTACTCAAGGGTTAAGCCTTTGCCGTGTATTGTATTATTTTTTTAGCGAAAAGCTCCGAGTGAACTTTCGAATTTGCCGGGTTTCCGTGAGCACTGTAGTCGACTATAATAACTGAATTGTACATGCATTTGCAAGTTTCTCCCGATCTGCTCTCTCGGTTAGCACTGCAAATTTCGAGCGAATCCTAAGAATCGTTCGAATTTTTTCACACCGCAGCTATAATATACCTATGCATTTTCTGATGATGCGTCAGCATTTAGATGAACACGTTGCTGGCAGCTCTTTATTCGGAGGCAATCTTGCGGGAGAAAAAAGCGCTATATACACTTGACAAGGTGGAAGTCTTCTTCTTCCTCCTTGAGCGCGGCGACGCATAAAATTCCGCAAGCCGTAGCAGCGGGCGCGATCGTGGAGCGCGATAGCTACGCTCCGTCGGCACCGCGAAATTGATAACTTCATGCGGCGCTCGGCTAGGAGTGCGAGAAAGAGGGAGCGAGCGAAGGACACGATAATTCGAGGCTAAAATTTATAGATATTATTATGAATTCTCTCCAGTTTTCCGCGCTAGCTCGGCAATAATTTTCGCGCTGCACTCTACCGCCTGCAGATTTGCACGAGTCTCTCTCTCTCTCTCTCTAGCGATATTATAATTTAATATATAAAAGCCGACCGATTCCCGTCGCGCATATGCAACTGCGTATTTTCCGCTGAAGAGAGCTGTGAGCATTGAGGGAGCGAGGAAAAAGTGGAGGTCTCGAAAAAATGGCATGGCTTCGGCGATTTTATTAAAGTATTCAAATTACGCTGGTGTGGTTCGGGCTCGCGCAATTATTTCCAAAGCGCCGTAATCCCTGTTCCGTCGACGTTCCGCGCAGCGAGCTCCTAGTAATACGGGCGTTTTTCTTTTCGCTTTATCTGGCTTTATTTCACTCTCGGCTCTCTAATACTCCAAGAGCGATTTTGCTCGCGCGTGCTCTTTGTCTTTCTTTTTGCGTCTTCTTGTAATAATATACGCGCAGAGTATTCCCGCTCGCGCGCGCGAGAGAGCAAAAGAGAAAGAAAGAAAGAGAGAGCGAGAGAGGACCTCTGAATTTGATTATTCCGAGCTCGCTGCTTCTTCTTCTTCGATATTACATGCACCGGGCGAATAACCCGCTCTATAGCTGCGTCCAGACGTGCCCGGCACCGCGCGCACGACCTTCCAATTTCCGATAATTTTCTGCGATATTAAATTACGTTGTTGTGTTTTTGTGCGCTCTGCAGCGAAAATATTCAGCAGTGAATAATTGCAGTAGATAGCGGAGAGAGCTTTCAAACGAAACTCAAAGATTCAATTATCTCTGAAGCCGCATATATATGTGTATAGATCGACGATAAAACTGCGCAAAGAAAAGTTATTGTCGCCCGGCGCCATCAGGAGAGTGCAGCGCTAATTGCGAAAGAGGGTCGGAAAAGTCGGAAAGAAGAAATAACTGAATAGAAGTGGAGGTTGCGTGGAAGAGATCGAGCAGTCGAATCTAATAAGCGAACGCTCTCGATACGCGCGTTTCTTTTGGTCCCGATAGAAAAATCCTTCGTCCTTGGCCGGCCTGCGTATATATATATACGTAGCTCGAATCGCAATTCCACACAACACTGCCGGAGTCCTCAGCCGGAAAAACCGGCTGGTTATACACTGTGCAACGCTCCTACCCTCGACAAACGGACTGATTGCAGGAGCCGCGGCGACTTGCGTGTGCCCGCGCTAATCCCATTTGCCGGCCCGCGAAACTTACTCCCCTCCGGCCGAGCGAGTTAAGGAAGCTGTCTCGGCGCCGTGCGCTAACTTCCTTATCGTTTATCGTTCCGACCGGCTGCCGCCTCGTCGCTTTCGCACAGAAAGATCTGCGTAGGTATATACTCTCGGCACGGGATCTCATTGTTAATCTGAACGCGCGCGCGCGCGAGACTGCGGCTCTTGCACCCTCGATTGATTCCCACTGAGCCGAGCCTGACAAACGGACAATCTGATGCTTGCTTTCCAACCGAGAGTTTCAAACTTTTCTTTTTCTGGGATTAACTCGCATAATTGTATATTGCGCAGTTGGAAAAGCGATTCGGGTTTCCGGACTTTAGTGCACTGATATGGAGAGCATCTCAAATGTTATAACTACACTGCCAGAGAGAGACAGAGAGACAATAGAATCTCACGCAGAAGGGTAGAATATACTCGTGAAAGCACCCTCGCTCTCTGCCGGTAAGCCTCATCAGGCGAGAATTGTTTGAAGGAACATTCACGTTTTTATACGCGGGATATATAAAGTATGTAAGAGCACGCGAATGGGAGAATTGACTGTAGCACTATTGTGCGTTTACAAAATCGACCACTTCTTTCGATCAGCCGGCGGAGACAGCGTGTCCGACGTAATATGGGGAGCCGAGAAACTGATTTTTCAATCTATAATGGGATTTTTTCTTAGTCTACTCGCATAAAAGCGCTGAGACTGACGGGGGAAAATGAGCAAGCCGGAATTCTCGCAGAAAGACGAGCTGCGTCGTCGGTCCTTCAAGAACACCAGGACAAAGCTCCCTTTTTGCTTGGCTCCTTATCGGCGAGCTCGTGCTTACACCTTTCTCGTTAATTTTGCGCAGCCCCCTTTTCTTGCCTCATTCCGCCTTGTCGAACGAGTCAGTTTGCGCCCTTTCGAGCATCAGCGCGCTCTCACTCTCTCTCGGCGTATTTAAAGAAAGCGCTGAACTGTGTGCACTGCAGCGAGAAGGATATTCAACGGAGCGACGAGCCCTAAAAGGCTCGTCTTTTCTCGGGAGAAATCCCCGCCGCCACTGCTGCCAGTACTGCAAGGATGATCATTATTGTTTCTGCTTTTTCGCGAGCGCAGCTGCCTGGCGCGAATGTTATAATTACGCAGTCGAGTAAAGTGCGCGTAATCCCGTTAACAAAGATTCTGTAATTATATTTAGAAATCGTACTTCAGCATTACGGGAGCAGGGAGAGCGCGCTGCGCGCTGCACGCTAAGTCTACAGCATAATTTTCAGCACTAGCTTAATCTGCAGCGGATGTGGGTCGCAGTAGGTATATATACGGAGCTCTATTTGAAACTCCGCGCTGAGCCACGTATTGAATCAGCCCGACATTTTCTCTCGGTAGCTCACCTCTTGCCTCGTATATATAAATGTCTGATCCTCCTTTTACTCTCTCGCGAGCGGTGCGCAGGCCATTTGTTCGCTGCGGCGACTTCTATTTTAAAAAGCCAATAAAGCGAATGACGCTCTCTCTCTCTCTCTTTTCGCGCAGCGGATTAATACCCGAGATTTTATTATCAAGGTATATATTCCTTGAAAGGAATAGCGCCTCTTCAAAGATTGCTCTTTCAAATGGCAATCATCGATCCGACCCCCTTCCCCGCGGACACCACGGGATCACAAAGGGACTTGCACACTGATAAGAAGCGAGGCCTTTTTTTGTAAATCCGTTTATTACACGCTGTGCGCGTACAATTGGCCTCTTCCTTCTCTCCATCGGCATACGGACACGATCACAAGGAGTAGCCCGATAATTTGAGCCGCGGGACTTTGCTAGTGGAGAGGGAGAGACGTCGCTTATTACGTGAAAACTTTTCTCATTGCGCCCCGGCCCCGTGATTTGAACGCGCGCGAGCGGACTCTGCACCAGCCAGGAGAACTCGGCGAAAAGACAGAATAGAGGGGGAGGGGGGGCTGAAATGAAAGAGGGCAATATCGCGAACGATAAGCTGCTTCCGAAGAACAGCGTCTTGAGCCGCCGCCACTGCCCCTTCCGATCTTTCTCTCTCCCCGCTCTTCTCGTTCGTCTCTGTGTGTATATAGGTATATAGATTATTGCGGAGATTTTAGTGTAGGCGTGAGAGAGACTGCCCAAGTCGGAAAAAGGAGAAAGGAATCAGTTACGCGCGAGGAATCGCTCTTAATAAGATTGCTCTGCCATACTGTCGCTGCGTGAAAGTTGTTTTGTACCGAGTGATGTTGATGGAATCTTTTAAAAATTGCAAGGCGACTTCCCTGGTGCTAACTCTCGAATATATCATCATGATAGCCGTAGTCAAATTACTTCCGCTAATTATACCTATTAATTTTTCGCAGCACTTTCATGCACAAGAGAGCATTGCTTGGAAAGTAATTGGCTGATGGCGTCAGCCGGCGGCTATTCCTGCGAAGCTATACAAAGCTCGTTCTCACTAATAAGTAGTTTGAGCTTTAACAAGGACAGCCGCGAAACGTTGCGGATTATTCGCACGGTGTATAGTTATACATTCTAGCACGCTGCGAGAAAAGTTGGCTTTCATGAATAGAAACGAGAGCCAGCAGCCGTTGCAGCTCTGCGGCGGCCATTCATTTGTTATAAAGAGTTGGAAAACGGAAACAATTGTTTTTCAAAGACTCGCCAACGAGTATTATAGTCCCGTTGGATATAAAATGAGCGCGAAACAATCGCAGCGTGGTTTTGCTATTATTGCGGAAACAGAAAATTATTAATCCTAAATCCACGGAATCATCAAGTTTTATGAAATATAAAAAAAGTCAAAGCTCAAGTTCTCCTCCCTTTTCTTTCATAGCAGCGTAAGTAGGCAGCAGGCAGTTGGGCTTTGCCTTTCGGCGGAACAATTCTTATTCTCTCGCGCGCAAGGAACTTTGAAAGCAGTGGCGCAACTCGAAAAGTTCTTATAACCGTAAAGCAAATTTTATTACAATAAAATAAGGATTCCGCATCAGGCAGTTGTGGGTCTCGGAAGCGAATGAGAGACAGAGGGAGCGACAGGAAGACGAGGAGAAGAGGAAGAAGGAGGAATCAGCAGAAAGAGCAGCAGAACGACGTAAAAGTATGGAAGGATTTCAGTGCGCGCGGAATGAGCTCCGAATTATGCGTCAGACAAATGCGCACTCATGAAAACTGAACTTTGTTTAAAGCTCTCGGCGTCCTCGCGAACTGACGTAATGCTCGCCTTCCGGCGCGTTTACCCGTCTAAAGGGCGGTGGCGAGTTTGCTTCCTTCCTTCCTTCCCTGCGAGTTTCCCGGGGATTTCTTAGCCTGTCCGGCCGCAGCAGCAGCAGCAGCAGCAGTAGTAATAGTGGCGGGACTCGACCCCAGCGGCGACAGCCATACTGCGCACTGTACAATTGTTGCGTCGGAAGTTCTGATTATTCGCTTGACTTTCCATGGCTTACACTTGCTCTCTGTCTCTCTCTCTCTCTCCTTACAGCGCAGAGTGAGCTTTCCTTGAAGAGTCGGGGCCGGGCTGAGTGCTCTCTAATTCTCTCCTCCGCTTTGACCCTCGTGCTTTCGCTTCGCCGTTCCGCATTCTTGCGCTGTCCGCAGCTTCCATCTCGTGCTTTTTTTTAGTCTTCTAAAAGAAAAGGATGGCTGAGCAGATCCGTGCATCGCTCAGGTCGTAAGCTCGTCGAAGTAGACCGGAAGTTCATGACTTTCTATAAAAGTTCACATAACGCTTTTCCGAAAGTGCCGCAAGCTAGTGAGATAGATGTAAATATACCTACATAGTATATCTCGCCTATGTGTGTGTGTTTATTATATACGTAGAGAGAGAGAGAGAGAGAGAGAGAAACAGAGTAGAGGGGTCGACTAAAAAAGATGAGCTCATTACGTACATCTATATATGTATACGCGGATATGCGCGTACTTATGTATACTTTGCTGGCTCATCGTGCTAATCAAAACTTTGTTAATTAAGTTGGTAAATGAGCGAGCAGTTGAAGTTAAAGTTGCTGCGAGAGAGATCTTATAAACGGTCCTCGATAAGTCTCTTTAAATATTTTTTTTCGCCCGCTTGGCTCATCGCGCCTTTTTCTCACTTCTCTCCCGGCGGCGGCAGCAGATTTCCAAGTGAGTGAAATTGCAGTCGGTTCAGAGAAGAACGAATAGAAGGCTTCTTTGTCAAACAATTCTCAAACTCGGAAATTAATTTACACACGCAAAATCGCGATCGAGCAGAGGCTCATTATAAGTACTCGTTGAAAACTATAATGACAGATTAGTTTCCGCGCATTTAAAACTTGTACGTGGGGGAAAATTAATTTCAACGCATAAACATATTATACGAGGGACGAATGAAAAATGTTGCGCTTCCGCATTTGAAATTGCAGCTTGGCTATGTATATGCCGCTCGCATCAGCAGAGCTTTTTCCGCAGAGTATAAATTTCCACGTTCATTGGCCGCGCGTAGATTAAAAAAAGCTTTACACACTCACACATACACGTATATACACTGCACGGACGCTTAGCCGTACTCCGGCCTGATTTATGGGTAATGCAAAGCAATCAATGCACTACTGGCGGCGGCAACGGCCTCGCAATGAGCGCTTCGCGATAAGTCCCGTGTCGCACGCGCTCGAGTCGAGTGTTTTAAGCCGACGTTTTGGCATGGATATCTGCTCGTAAATCGGCTCTCTCCCAGGCCAGTTTATCCCTGCGCGCGCTCTAGATCGCTATACTTCCTCTATATCCTCGCAGTCGGCATAAGCCAAGTAGCAAGTAATCGACTTGCGGTTTCGGCAGCTACTCTTCGAGGAAATTCATTTGTCACTGTCCCTTCTCCCTCTACCTCTCTCTCTCCCTTTCAAGCCCCTTCCCCTCTTTCTTCCTCCGCGAAGACGATGAACGAGCGCGGCTACTCGTCTCTTTCTCGGTGTTTGTGCGCGCGAGTGTGTGTGTGTGTGTGTGTGTGTGTGTGTAGACTTAGGTGTCCACGTGCAAAGGGACAGAACTAGGACTGCCGTATTAGAGCGAAACGGAGACGACGCTGCCCGAGAGGCGATTACCGCAGACATGCGAGGCTCGCTGTCCCTCTTCCCTCATCCCCACTTGTACACGTCTCCGGAGAAGATGGACTTTAGGTTTAAGGACGTTATGCGCGTGTACGGCAGCATCAGCTGCGTGTATTTTGCCTTCTTGCAACCAAGAACCTCAGACGCAAATATATCGCTATAGTGATGCGAGTCCAAAACACATGCTCCCCCCTCGTGCCCATCTTGGAAATTCCAAATAACTCGTTCGCGAAATTTGGAACACGCTTTTCGAACGTCATATTAAGCCAAGAATAGATCGAACATCCCTGCACCAGTTGCCCAAAAGTAATTTGAGCGTGAAATTTAAATTCGCCATTTCGCACTGTTCTGCATTCATCGAATTCCCAGATCCCGAGAGAGGCTCCCTTTTCATATACGGCACATTTTAATCCTTCTTTTGTCAAGTCGAAATTTTTCTTCCAAGATTAAAGATTCCTGAATAATCCTTACACTGCCATACGATTCAGCATTTTTCGGACAATTTTTCTCCATTCAACTGACTATCCTACTTATTTTTCTGGCGATAGAGCGTTCCAATTGTTGGGAAAAATTTCACGTGTTCGTGCGTCACTCTCTCGCCCATCATGAGCGAGCGTCGGCAACCTCGATTGCGCCGCTACACGACGGCATATTACACTCCCACGCGGCTCTATATATTATCTACCTTTTGACTTATTACGAGCATGTCTTTTGTATGAAGGCCGGCTTGCTTCTATGGGTTTATGTACGTGCACGCGCTAATATATCCCTCATTGCTCTGCTGCCGCGGGGCATTATACATTTGCGCCGGCAGCGCGATTCGCATTACTTCCAATTCTCCCCTTTCGCATCCAGCTCGTCGGCCGCAGCCTCGAGCTATACGCGCTCGCGCACATAAAAATAATGCACGCGAGTTTGCTGAGGTACAGCCCGAGCGCGTGACGGAGAAAATATTGCGTCCCTCCCATCCTTGCGCGAACGCGTACACGCTTTCAGATCAACTACTGATTACTTTTTTTTTCTAGACGAGCTGACGAGTGATAAATAATACTCCGCAGTTTTTCGATTTCGCCAAGAATTAAGCGAATGGGGAATAATGAATTTCAAAGTATTCACCCGGGAGATATTGTAAATATGTACGCGTCATTCTTAAGGAAAAATGAGATATTTCGGTCTAACGTTATATTATTGGCACCTAACAAAAGTATGTTTTTGTTTTAAATCGTTTCTTAATCAAATACGTCAAACAAATAGGAGATAACTTCGTCACTCGTTGACGTACTTGCATAAAAAAATCTCATAGGTTATATGGCGTCACTAAGCTATATTGACAGAAAACTCTTAAACCGAGAAAGTTGATGAAGTGGTTATAGGCCACCATAATTACTTTAATTCACGGATCTCGCTTGTACATTAAATATAATAAATACTTTAAATACATAGTCCCTATACAATATATATTAGTTTTGTGTTCTCGGACTTTGAATAAATTATTTGCAGCCATAGTGTCGGCTCGCCGACTGCACCAGTATATGCATATTATAAAATGAAAAATTCTTTATCCGTATTCTCCTTATTATATATACAAATGGATTATAAATGCAAAGCAGCTTAACGGGTTAAAATATCAACGTTTCATTTCCTAAATGAGCGCTTTTTATAACTATGTTATATTTGCTTCAACAACGACTGAGCTTTGGCTACATTTTTAATTAACAGTCTATTAATAATGACGTGTGCGTATGTGCCTGCGTATGTGTGTGTAGGCTGTAGCGAACATTTATGCATGCCGCTCGATGCACGTGAGCAGGAATGCATAATTACAGTACACTTGAATTTGGCAGTAATTTCGAGTCGAATTTTCCCGGCACGATCTCGCGAGTTTCCACACGTGAATTGGGAAATCACGCCAATTTCGGCAGCCGCCTGCCACGCTGCTGGATGTTGAAGTAGAAAGAGAGAGAGAGAGAGAGAGAGAGAGAGCTCGTGTCAGCCGCTAAAATTTCTGCCCTTCTACGAAGCGCTATCGCAATGCCAGCCGACGCGAATATCTCTCGCGAATATTCCGTCGGTGACGATCTCTCGCTCACGAGCCCGGTATCTGCTTCTATGTGTGTGTGTGAGCACACTCGACGCGCCCAGAGTTTGAAGACTACCTCTGAACTGGTCGGATTTGCATCGCACAGAGGACTTTAATCGGACTATATTTACCGTCTCGCATACGTACACGGATTTACCGCCTTTTCCTATTACCTCGTATACTTTGCACGTGAATGTGTATACACCGATCCAAGTAATTCTGTACACATTCGCGTAACCCAGCCTCGACAATTTCGAGGAAATCAGTCGGAACTTGTGTCTGCCAATCTGTTTTGTTTGCTTATTACATAACCGTGTAAGCTTAGAATAATAAAAATGTATATACTCTTATACTCTGAATCGATTGTATGAAACGTAGAATAAAATACTAAATCGAACGAAGCGCAAAATAGAAAAGGCTAATATATATATTCCGTGCAGTGAACTCTGGAAAAAAGAAATAATGAAAATGCCAAAGCTTGTCTCATCAAGACGCTGTCTCTCTCGTTTATATTCGTCTAGCTGAAAGTTCGCGCCAGCGAGGTAGCACAATCGCGTTTCGTTTTGCACCTATATAGCGCTGCCATGAAAGCGTGATTCGAGTTCGTGCGCGGAGGCCGTTCATTTGTTATTGTAATTCGCAGTGGATCAAAAGAGCGATTGGGAAGAGATCGCGCAGTCGCCGCTTCTGCTTGTACCGAGAAAGCGAGTGGGAGAAAGACGAACAGAGATGATTCGAAAAAGGGAAAAAAAACGATCGAGGAATATAACGAAAAAACGAGCTTGGCGCACGAAGGAGAAAAGAGGTAACAAGTTCTACCTCGTTGCGGACTAAATATTGAATGAATAGATTTGTTACAGGGCTTATATATTATACCGTATAATAATAAAATAAAAAATGCACGCTCTCTGTTAAGCAGCGCGAAGCTGAATGCGTTTATACGATTGAAAATTTAACAAGCCCGCTGTATATCCATCCTCGCTTATTGTGTAATGAATATAATGTAAATTCCTGATGATGTAATATTGCAGCGAGTTTGACCTACTAAAATATAAAGGGAGATAGTATCGACGATTAAAATGCAGTGCGGAATCTATCGGAAAGGGATCGCTTGTAAAATAAATTAAACGTTTGCAACATAATTGACTTTACAAATGTTGCATTTTAACTGTTAAATGTACAGCTTAGGCAGCTTGTGGGAGATAGACATTCATGCATAAATATCAGAACCTTTTCATTTTAGTCGCGCATTCTATTTCAAATATTTAACTGTGAGTATATTCAACTATATAATGTTAAGAGCAATGAGAGCAATCTCAACTGCAATGAAAAAGTTTAACGACTCGAGTGTAGCTTACTAAGTTAAATATGAACCAATATAATATAATTACCGAAAGCTCGCCATATCTTCTTCTAATACGATCATTATATATAAAATGAATTATTTGCGAATTTTTTATATGCTTGCAGCCAATTTGCGCACTAGCTCGCTTCTATTTTCAATTTCAAAACTTTCAGCTGTAACTACCCTGTGGAGATTCTTTTTTTTCGTATACGTATACCAGAAACACACACACACTCGCGCACGAATGCGGACTTTTGACACAGCTTGTGATTCATACGGAACTTGCCCGTGTGTACGTATACGCGCGTATCTAAACGTGCAATGCAGCAACGGCAGTCGTAGTATCCGCAGTGTGCTCTTGACGCGAAACAATGTGTAAAGAGAGTCGTTCCACGTGAGATAATATTTATCATTGCGAACGTGCGCGCGTCGTCACACACGTACCTAATACAGAGCCAGCGAGTCAGATTATGTTACCGAGTTTGAAATGCACTCGCTTTCGGTAGAGGATAACGCGCTCCGGTCGGCGTAAGCTTTGTTATCAGCGTGCACTACATAGTCCCTGTTCTGTTGGGACTTGTACAGCTGAGCGCATCAGATCTGCGCACTTTCCACATGGTCATCGATAGATCTCTCAGTGATAATTTTGTTTATAGCACTGCGTGACTTGAATTTAAGACACGGTTATCCGTGCCGTAAGCAGTCCTTTCTGGCATATGAAATATTGACATTTTCTTGCGAGACTTGTATCGTAATGTACTATTCGCTATCTGATGAAATCGCTAATTGAATCTATATGAATTTGTTTGAGTTCATTGCAAATAAAAAAAGAAAAGAACGTTATCAATCGCTAAGACGTACTTCATATGGCTGTTGCCATGAACGCTGCAGCTTGTTATGACTGGTCGATAAAATCACACACATACACACACCTATACACACATATACTGCCGCTACTTGAAATCACGTTTTTCTTTTACGTCAAAGTAGATCGAGTTGCAAGGAAGTCGGAGTAAGAATATATAGGTCACATGTTTCCACGGTAGGTATATATGGATTCAATCGAGGATTGAAGAGCACTATCGGTACTCGTTAGTGTCGAGGAGAAAAAACTGACACTGCCAGTCAGCTCATTTTTTTCAAAGCATTATTGCTAGAGCTTTTGTTCCACGTTAAAATATTAAGCATTCATTCTTATCTGCGCAGATATTTTCATTTGCAGCTAAACAAAGACTGTTGCGAAGTGTATAAGAGCATAACATGTTTAAGAGACACTTAAAGCTTAACGGTTTTCAAGTTTCTGCTGCAGTATATAGTTAGAGTGATAAAAGTGTTAATAAACTTTATGCCCGAGCGAGCTCGTAAAATTTAATTAAGATATCGTAAAAATAAAAAATTACGACTCTTAGATGAGACTGATATAGAAAGAACATTATCAGTGAAATTTGATTCTCAGCCGACAGCACACCGAGTATTCGAAAGTCTATTTAAAACGTCGCTTTAGATTTAATTCTAATCAAATCAAGCAACGAGTACGAAAAACTAGAATGTCTCTCTGATTCGATTGCTACATATAACCACGTTCAAGCGAACAGCGAGTGTCTGATGGCTAGAGAATTCACGAGCTTTAAGATTAGTCTCTATCAAAAGAGCACTTCGTTCGTGTCGCAATCTCGAGAACGTTATCTGAACTATTTAAGAGTTGGTCGTAGCATATAGAGCCTTAGTGCAAAAGTTCTTGCTTAGTGATAAGTCCGCACGAATAAGCAAATATAAAAAAGAATATAGGTATGCACTTAAAGCCCAAAAGGTTTCTTAAATCTGTATTTTCAGCTATTGCGTTTGCATCTCGCGTGCTGCATCGTGTGCGTAATTCAAATCTAGTAAACAAAAATACATATTTAATTTCGACCCGACCATGCTTACTACCCTTACTACCTTACAGTCGTAGCCTATTAGGTTCCATAATTAAGTGAACAATTATTTTTTTAAATTAATAATTTTGACGAACTCATCACCCGGCTATGGAGCGCTAACGGTTACACTACGAACAACCGCCCCAAGTCGAGTGCATTATCGGGTAATTTGGAAAGCGGATGCGCAGAGGCCGAGCGTCGGCAGTTGGGCGCAGTACACCGCGAAAACCAAAACGCTCTAGTACACGGAGGGTCATTTCGATAACCATAATGCGCGACGAGTTGCTGCCAGTGCGTGCGTGTGCAGCTCGAATTTCGAAGCTTCCACTTGCTCGGCGCACCAATGAGTGTGCGCACCCGGCACGACCGCATGCAGCGATTCGTTAAGCGCTGCACCAGTGCATGCGCGCGAGCGAGCGAATAGTCAGCGGTCGGTTCTTCATGGCTTCGTAGAGTGTATATTGCTCGGATTTCGGTAACGCTTATCTTCTTACAATCATCCGTACGTTATCAGTATACCTGGAGGCTTTGAATATATCTCTCGGCGAGACCGCGGTGAAAAATATACTGCGCTGAGTAAAGCGCCGTTTTCGAGCTATTTTTTTTCTACCCCGTATAACTTCTCTCGCAGCCGCGGTCGCAGCTAATATTTTCGTAGATCTGGCCGCGCATACGCGTGTAAATGTCCCCACTGGTAGCTACGGAGAGATGTAGCACTCCAAATGGTCGTATTCCAGAATCTACTGTGCGATCTCTTATCGAACAGGCATAAACCACCAAATGCTCAGTCGGACAGATAGAGAGAAGAGTAAAGCACACAGGAGGGAGAGAGAAAACGAGGCAGACGGAAGATGTATATGTATGAGTGTAGAGTTGTGAGCGATGCACAATAAAAAGATTCTAATGCTCGGAGAGAGGCGAACGACTCTACATTATGAGATATACATAAAAGGGGGACTTTGATGCGAAAAATAAATATTTTTCACGTCAAGTGCAAGAGACATTTCGGAGAAACGACTTTTTCCCCATATTTTGCAAGAGCGCATAAGTCATGGCGTGCAGCGTAATGGCGTTTGTTTAGAGAGAAAAAAAGTATACCTGCAGCTTTCCAGTGAGAGAAAACATAGCAATCGACGCGAAATACCTTATGCTCGCGTTATCGCAGATTGCCATAAATCTTGTTCTCCAAGTTTTTCAGCCGACCGCAGCGGCAACGGCTCTAGCGCGCACTCGTTACGCGGTCCATGCGCGCATTTGTGCGTTTCGTTCTCGGTTTCGCGTCATTTTGCGTTCGCAGCCATACAGTGGCGGAACAGCAGCCGATGCTCGCTCGAATATGTACAGCGAGTGCAGTCCGGTAAATTATGACGCTTCCGACGATATCTTCCATGAAACATGCGCTTAGGCATTCATAGCGATCGCGCGCTGCACACGTTGAATATTTCTAGTTGCCAGAGGGAGAGAGAGAGAGAGCTTGGTAATTTATGGTTGGTAGCAGTTTATTTACAGGTATCCTCGATATTCCATAAAAAAACAATCGGTCAATTATGCGCGGACTTTGTTTATTACTGCGAGGGAAGCTCGCTGTCAATATCATATCCTTCGTTGTTTTTCAATTCGCAATCACAACTCTAATTACTTCTGTCTCGGTTTCAATTCTGAAATCGACGCACAACTATAATACTGCTGGAAATAACATGTATGATGAACATCCCCGGCCAATATGTAATATTCGCAATAGGCTATTACTCGGCATCAGAGAGCTCTGTGCACAGGCGAAAACAATTGCGGAGGAAAAATTCATAAGCCACCTGAAATTCAGTCGCGCACAATGCACAGCTGCCGCATAAATGGACCGGACATAAAAATAAAAGGAAAGATGATTTGCAGGCGAGCGAACATCGCGTAGGGGCGTGTGCGGGCGCCGAGCGCGAATGAAAGGCGAGTAAAAAAAAAGGTAATGGAGAGCCATGGTATACGTGCGTGAACGACGTGCCGATAGTAGTTAGAATCACGCGGAGATGCAGCCCGAAAAACTCCAGCTGTAATCCGGGCAAATCCGACAGGCAAAAGGCCCGCGAGTGCAGGGAGCTTCGCCATAGGAACGTCGAAAGCACTCGGCGATGACAAAAGCGCGTAGTAGTATGGGTGGCGAGCGCTTGCGAGCCTGTTTTCTGTTGTTGCGCGCCGCCGTTGTTGAAAACGACTGTCGGAAAAAAACGGCAGGAAAATTGAGCCTCCCACCCCCTCGTGCTTCTCTCCGCCATCGACGGAAAAAAAGAAAACGACAAATGGAGCGTATACAAAGGCGTACTTGGGATAGTCGCGAAAAAGCAAGGATCCGCGTGGCAAAAAGGAGAAAAAAATAAATAAAGTCGGGCGCTGGCACGCAGGACCTCTCGACCAATAACGATATTTCTCCTTCGGAAGCCCTTTCTATACCTGGTGTGTGTATCTGACGCGAGGCGGCGCCGAAGATTTTTACGCTCGCACAATATACCTACACACACACACACACACACACACACTTTATATATATAGAAAGGAGGCAGACGGTGCCGAGAAAAACACACACAGCGATCCCGGGGGAATATAGCCATATGTGGGAGGGAGAAGAGCCCAGCGGAATGTCCTTGTCCTCGTGCTGTATACATATAAGAAGGACGCTAACAAACCGCACAGACCTTTTTCAACCCAATTTTTCCGTTCGGATTTGCTGCTGGCCGTTTTTCTATATAAGCGCGCAGGAGCCCGATGGCCCGAAACAAGCTTTATAAGGGTGCAGAGGAATGAACTGGACCGGACCTTCATCGAATTATTCGTTCGTTGGAAACGCGTCTTGCGCAGGATAGAGGTGAATGCGAAAAAGAGAGGAAAAAGAAAGCTTTTATACGACACGCGTGCATGGACAGATGTGCAGAATTTCATTCGCACTCCGCCTTTGATATTCGATAAATTATTATTTCAGTTCACTCTTCCATGTCGTGTTCAAAGTGGATTCCTGGAAAATTATCTACTACGACAGTCGGAAGAATAATGTCTGCTTTCGCATTAGGAATCTGAAAGAATGGATATTTTTTCCCTAATTCTCCCACTTTACGTGTGTTAATAAATTGTAGCCAAATGAGTCTGCATTAAGGCTTATGCGATTAGCGAGCTTGGAGGCCCCTATGTACGTTAATGATGCTAAGACCAATAATAGCCATACTAAAAGAGGAAGTAGCTCATAATTAAAGTACTTAGCTGGGCTCGTATTTCAAAAAGGCAATCAATAATCTGGCTTTGTAACGAAATTCGGTATAAATAAGGAAACTTTGGTTGGTCTCGCTAATACATAATGCTGTTAAGTAAGTTTCACGAGTGATGTACATTGTACGTCTATACTATATAATGCACCGAGCTGCAGTAGATAATGACAGGATACAGTCGGACGCCGTCTACAGTCTCGCGTTTGTTGAAAATAATCTGGCTAAAATTCAGGCCAATCCAGAGACGTATCGCCAAAGTGGTACGATCTCCATTCATTTCCCGTAAACGAGCGTGTGTACGCGAGCACTCTTCATTTCGCAACAAACGCACGTCCTCGTTACGTCTTAGCGCAGAATGACGCTCGGGACAATTCTCGCGCAGTCAGTTCGGATCACGTCAGCCATCGTTCTCTCCCTCTCGTCCAAGCTTTCATCAAGCAAAGCACGACATCGCGTCGCTAACATTTCCGCGCTTGTCCGATAGGACGAAAATCTCATTCGACTCGATGCGCGATCGGCCGCAGATTGAATGGAAGCGAACGAATGGACGGACGCGTCGTTTTTTTCAGAAATCCATGTATACCTATACAGTAGCCGCACTCTAGCTCTATAGCAAATATGTTATTTCCCGGGGGCGATATCATCGTCCTCTTCCACACCTACACACACACACTCTATCTCACTCTCCTACTCTCGGATTCGCTCCTCGTCCTCGCACTCAGGGCTATCTCTAGCGGCGGCGCGGCTGCAGCAGCTCTTTCGCCTCTGCTTTTTGCGGACGCGAGGACTAGCGTCAGAAACCGGCTGCGCAGTGTAATCAAACGCCAAGGATTTGTCGCCGTAGTGCAAGACGCCGGGATTACGAGCGTCTGGAAATCGAAAGAGCGCGGCCCCTCCGACTTTCCCCCCTGTGCGGGCTTTATTTCGGTCACAGATTTTTTTCTCCAACTCGCACCCGCAGACGACGAGGAAACTAATTTCGCTCTTACTGCCAGCAGACAACACTGCGGACTCGTCGCCGCTCAAGAGACAGACAATTTTCGAGATGTTGATGCGAAACGTGCCGAGAGCTTCGTTGAAGAATAAAACAGTAGCGCGCTGGAGTTCCGCGCCTGCAGTATTCACTCATCGGTTTTAGTCGAATATGTATAAGATCCGGTTCAGTGCCTCGCAGTTTCAACTAAGAGCCGCGAAGCAACAAAAATCTGCCTCGGCGGATCCGAAAAAGCAACGAAATTTACATTTCAGTAGATAGAGACGCGGGAAAGACGGAGACCATGCAGGGGGCGAACGGTACGCGATAGAAGAAAAATTCTGCGCACGTTCGACGCGCGGAAAAAGAGAAACGTGTGGTCCGAGGCAGGCGCGCAGAGCAAATACGGGCCTCCCGCAGAGAAGGATGGAGAGACAGACAAGACGGAGGAGACGAGCGACGCACAGCAAGACGTCTATATAACGGCAAGCCCGGCTTAAAGCGAAAGAGGGAGAGAGAAAGAGAGACGCAGAGAAAGTGTAACAAGTAAAAAGGAGCTACAAGGAGTGGAGAGAGACGCGACACACACACACGAGAGAGAGAGAGAGAGAGAGAAAGAGTTGCTAGTGCACGTCTCGTGTCTTGGCGGTAGGAAGACAAACGGTGATTGCGACAAACTTCCGAAGCCCCCGTAAACGTCCGCGCACCACGCGCGCGCGCTTTCTAACGCAGCCGGCGGAGTCGGCTTTATCGGTGTACACATTGAAAGGAAAAAATTTGATAACGCCCGACTCGCGAAATGGCCTAAGTTCGCCTCTCTGCTGCCTCTTCTTTTTTCCCCTCTTTGTCTTGCTGTATTCTTGTCCTTTTTTTGCTCTTCCGCTTCCGGCAGAGTAAATCTCTTTTTGTGGTCTTCGAACGTCCCATTTTCGGCTGTAAAATCAATAACTTCTACGCGACTCTTTCGAATATTATTGATAGTCAGGAGAAAGCTAAAAATAAGTCTATGTACCTCGAGTACTCATTATTCAGAAAGTTCATTAAGGTTAAAAATGATCAATTGTCAGTGCAAATGGCTTATATTTTCTTTTAACCATTCATTATTGAACAATCGAATTTAATCTTTTGCTGACAAAAAAGGTAAAATCAATCGAGCAGTAATTAATTAAGCAGCAGACAAAACACACGACAATTTGAACTAAAAATAACGCTCGCGACTATCTCGAAAATTTTTTGCATAATCAATACATTCCTCTAACAGAGCGTCGATGAAAAAGCTTTCGCTTCATCTCCTATAGCATCTCCTCTCGTGATCCTAGCTCGTACGCGAAGCAGTCGCCACAAATGAGCTTAGACTACACAGCCCCTTGTTATAAATATATACACACACATACACGCGCGCGCACGGTACTCGTCGAAACGGCCAAAGCTTTTTCCTGGCAACTGCTAAATCCACGTCTCATTCTTGTCTTAGTTTTTGTTGCGCTCATTTCTTGCTGTTCTCCCGCAGCTTTTTTATGCTAGGCCATCACCATTTCTCCCTCGGGCCTCCGATAGGTCCTACCCATAGTAAAAGAGGGCTTTCCTCGCTTTTTTTTTACTTCCGCGCGAATAGAGTCTAGAAAAGCTCGGTTTTTCTTTCTGGGCTTTGCACTACTTTTTGGGGGGTAAAAGGAGTTACGTTGATTACAACTCGCATGCTATAATTCAACATTATCGCGTGATGGTTAGCAGACAAGTAAATAATAAGGAGTATTATTTGTTGATAAAAATATAGGCGACAATACTTATTTACGTTGCAGCTTTCACTTCTTCTCCAAGAATATAGATTGATCCCTTTGCTATTAGATTATTTCAAAGTTTATTTCTCGATGTACGTGCCTACGTAAAAAGGTTTATCCACCATGTAAACAGCTGGCTGTATACGAAAATTATTGTAACTGGATACTGACTGGATAAAATTAAGAAAGAATAAGAAAATTTGCATGTGGCTCCCCTGACAACGATTTATTAACGAGCATCATTACCATGACAAACAAAGAAACATTCTCTCGTATTTGCCCAATTTTATCCACTCTGTATACAGATTGTATAAATACAGACTGGATAAATCTTCTGCACGTAGACGATGAAATTTAAAAAATGCACTTTTTGGAGGTTTTTGGTCAACGTTATGATGTGCAAATACAAATATTTCGTTGCTGGTTAACTCAATGTAAACGACAAAATATTTCGTATAAATCGTTGCAAAAGTGCATTTCTCGGAATTTCTACTTGTAAATACATCTACTAGCTCCTTTTTCCAACATTAATTATATAAATTTTCTTTTTCAGGTAAGTCCGTTCACATTATGTCCTGTCAACGAACCTCACGCGTTTGGTAAGACAGTTTTCGTTTATTCTAGAAAATAGATTGCTGGACGCCCTTTCACAAGGCTTTTAATAGGCTGCCTATACTATCATATATACGCGGCATATAGAAGAATCAATAATATTGACGATAGGGAATATCGGTATACATATAGAGCAAAAGCTCGTATATAAATAAAAGCAAATAGTCGATATAAAAGAAAGCGTATAGTATTGCTTTAGTGAAAAGTCTGTCGATATTCAGATAAGAATAAACACAATGGGAATTTTTCGCATTCCGCAAATACTCATAAATCTTTGTAGAAAATAAATACTAGCGTTCAATCGACAATTTTGAAGGATACTAAAAATACGGCCCCCGCGTGTTAAAATCTCATATATAGATCAACCTCATGAGGCAAATAATGGGTGAAATTCGAAGGGACAGAATTATTTCCAGCTCGCATTAAATCAGCCGGCATAAGGAAACCGATCGTGGAAAATCACCATCGCTTCAAAGGGAAAATCCCTCTGAATAAGAGGTAGAAAAAAAATCTTAAAAATTTAAAGCGCTATGTCCGTACGCGAAATGGCCATAATCTGCACCGCTCGGGCACACTCGAGCTCTTTTTCTCTCAATTCGTCTCGTAAATCATTCGGCCCGAAATAAAAGTACTTGCCTCGAGCGAGCCCCTGCGCGGAGGAGAATTTCATTTGCGAGGCACGCGGCGGCGGCGACGCGCCCTGCTCCGGCGCTTAAACGCGGAAGCAGAAAAGCCCCCCTCGTCCACTTGAGGCCGTAAAACGATTCGCGGCCGGCCGGCTTTTACGAGCTCGCCGCGGCACCTTCGTCGCTCGCTCGCTCGCATATATTATCCAAACTTTAAGAGCCATATATGGCCAACTGCTGCGGCTACTGCTGCTACTGCTTCTCGACATTAGTGAAATTTCTAAAGTAGGCAGAAATCGTTTTTTCCGAGAGCCGAATCAATCGTGCTGTGATTGAATCCGAAGAAGCTAATTACTCGTGCAGTGTACGATGAGATGGCGACGAATGATCCGACATGGCTTTCGAGGGCGAATCAGACTGCGGCCGTTTGACGCAGGATCGAAGCAGGCTGCAGCTGCAATCTCAGTCCTTGGCATCGGACGTCCTTGCTCCTTTAACGCTCCCGCACGGTGTGCGTTTAAATGCCGCACGACGACGCCTTCCTGAATTATATGCTGCATAATGTGCACCCGCGAGATTCGACCTGCAAATCACGACTCTGTGAATGCCCTCCACATTTCCATTCACCGTGTCTCACACCTAACTTCCGGTATAACTGAGGTGTGTAAATTTGTTGCAACCGGCACTGTCCTTAAAATCTACAGCCGATAGCTCTTATCGCGTACATTTGCATCGTTGCACTTCTTCTTTGGTTTTCGAGATGGCCTAGATGTGTCTCGGGCAGTCGCCGAACAGTCGGATTCGGGCTTCTTTTGTCGGTCACCACCGAGCATCAGCTATCGAGAAAGGGTATACAACTCCAGTTATACCTGTAATACATATATATAAAAAGGAGAAACGAACAGCTCTCGAAGCTTTATTGGCATAAAAATTGTTACAGAAAAGTTATTTTCCGAGAAAGAGATATTGGGTGCGCGTTTGCAAATGAGTAGTACACCAGAGACTGTCTGCATCAGAGGGGGCCACACAAAGACGGAAGAAGAGAAGAAAAGGAAACGAAAAGCTATAGAAACAAAGCTGGCTGGGCCATGCCGACGACGACGACGACGACGGCGACGACGACAAGGTTTTATTAGCATAGAGCCCCCGAGGCATCGACTCGAGACGTACGAGTATAGCGTGCCTCTTGCTCCTCCGATTGCACCTCTATCTCTCGCGCCTTTGCCACTCTTCCTTCTGCATTTCCAGTTCTCCCCCTCAACGAGTCATATTCGGTCTCGTCTGTATACATACATCGCGGACGACGAGCGTTACTTTCATTTTCTCGGACGGCCGTGTGTGCGCGGGGCGCGTTTTTCCCGGCGCACTCGAGGCGCTTGACTGCGTCTCTTTCCGCGAGCGCGCGCGAGTTCGCGAGGCTAACGACAATATTTGCACGAGCCATCGTCGCGCGCGTGCCGACTTCAGCTCTCCCTCCCTGCCATTGTGTCCTTCTTTTACGCGCCCGTTCAACCCTCTCGTGTGCATGAAAGACGAGGACGAGACTCGCGACACCCTCTTTGGCGCCCACCTCGTTGCGCTCTCTTTCCGCCCTCTGTTTGTTAAATTGTCTTGTCTGTCTGTCTGTCTGGTATACAAATGTGCGGGGGAGACAGCGGCTGCCGACGGAGGGTGACAAAGAGTCAAGAGCGCAAAGCGCGGGGGATTCTGTATTTTTGTTAATATCGCGCGCGTGGATTCGCCTTCACTCTCTTTTAAGGGGTTGTCGTAGCGCCCCCCTTTTGATTTCTGTATTTCCAAGTTTTTTTTCCGACTAAAAGTCCGATTGAAATTTCCTTCGATAAAATGATTCGTGAAATGTGTGTAAAACGTTATAATACGTAAAATAAAAACAACTGATGACGAGGACGACGAGGCAATGTAACGCGGGAATAAATGAGAGGAGAGCTTGATTCGCGGGATGAGTGTACAAGTTTCGCCGATACATGTATATAGTGCAAGCCGCGCGTCACACAGACACGAAGGCAGGCGTAGTCCCCGCAGGACGACCTGAATATAGGAGAGAGAGGGAGAGGGAGAGGTACGAGTATCAGGGGAGAGAATCTCGCAAGAGAAACTATAACTTGTCTAGATCCAGTGCAACGTTGCACAATGCGTAGTGACGCGATGCCGAGGGACATTATGGCACTCTCGGGAGTCCAGTTAATATGTCTTGCGCGCTAATGTCGCCTCTGCAGCCGCCTCCACCGAGTCGAGGAGAGCTTTTCGCCCGCAGCTTGGCCTATCTTACCCTCGGCGCGCCCTATATTATTATATATACTGCCCCCTGCGGCAACCGTCTCTCGTCGTCTTGTTCATTCGAGCTCTAGCTGCCACCGCGAGCGCGTATTTTGTACTGTGTAATAATTTCTGATTATTTTTTGTGCCCCCCCATCCCCCATGAAATATACGCGCACGCTCGAGCCAGATCACTGTTTACGCGACTCCAAAAGCGCGCGGGACAATTCTCGAGATGCGCCGTCGCTGATTATGCTTCTTATTACTCTGACCTCGGCGGAATTTCGCAATCATAATGCTGCTAATGAATTACCTAACATATTATATATTTTTTTTCTTTTTTTTTATATAATATCAACGGGTACATTATTCCTTGGACACCCCGCATGGAGCACGGCGGGCGCATATGTACGACGGGTATAGCTCGGCTAGCTGGGCACAAATGCCGAAACGCGGGAGCAAACACAAATAAATACACACACGTGCGGTATAGAGGAGAGACTGCAGCGGCTGTAGCCGTGTCCGCAAGCTGGCCCTGCCGCTGCTGCGGTGCGATCCTCGAACTATTGTCAGTAGGTTACGCGGCTTGGCGAGCGTATATATTCGGCGGCGGCGACGGCGGCAGCGGCGAGTCGGGGTCAGAACGTATCGAGCCACAGATGCCGGCGACACATACCTGCAGATATCTCTCGTCTCTCTACTCTGCGCCTGTGGCTACTGCCCTGCGAATCGTTGTCTTGCGAGTAGAATACCCCAGGCCGCAGCGCACTCTGGAATGCAGCGCCATCGCGTCGAGCTCTGTCCGTTAGGACCTTGCGAGGTGCGGCGGCCGACGTCTATGTGCGCACCATTAATTCGAGCGTTTGATACAAGTTTGCCATCCTGCACGCCGGACTATACTGCCTGGTTATAGCTCTACCCCCCTGCACACGCCTGGATAAATATGTATATACGTCGTCGTGTACCGGCGACTGCGGCGTCGGGACAATGCATCCCTGCCAATGGTTAATTGTTGCTGAAAATTGGCTCTGCAGTTCTTGCGGTCAGTTGCGATCGCTCTGCACGTGCGCGTGTGTGGGTGTGGGTGTGTAACTGTGTACGCTCGCTCGACGAGCCATATTGTGTTATGCGTTTATATGGATATGTGCAGGCTACAATGCGGTCGTATATCCGATGTAATTGAAATCGTATATGCTCTCATCAGTTTATATGTAAGCATATTGTTTGACAAGCAAAAAGCAAGCTTTTACCATTCGAGAGCTACAGCGAGTTTATCCAACTTTCAGAACTAACAAAGATTCATTACGAGAGAGAGAGAGCCTGAAATTAGCAAATTCAATTTTGTGATTCGCAAGAACAATACGAGCGAATCAAAGCCGACTAGTTCATTGCATTTCACTCAAAGAGTCAGTTCAGAGTCAAACAGAGCTATTGGCGGCACACAGTTTCCGTGTTTCGCTATCGTTAATGGAATTCGATTGATTAGCCGAGCGCCTATGTTTGTGTATAACAAAGTGCAGCTCAGCTTGGCCATGGGACAGTTATCTATTTTTAGTCACGATGATTGTCGACAGATGAACGTATACAATTTATTGCTTCAAGCTTATTGTTTCATATCCTGCAGAGACAGCCAATCGCGACAACGAATTTTTCTGCAGATATTCGTTAGGTGCTTTATAATTCGCAGAGCATAGTATACATAGACCGTCTGTATAGGACATACTGATGGCGTAACCGTATATTTGACGACGTTGCCGAGAGGAACGTCTCGCAATCAACCGCTGATTCAGAGAAACAGCACACCGCGTCGAACTAGTGCGCTCGCATCAGGATAGCTCGTGCGCGCAACCCCGCGGTAACGAGCCCAAGTTCGCGACACATCAACGCGCGCCTCTCGAACAAAAGACAGCCGCGGCTGTTTGCCTAATCTCGCGCGCAATTCAATCTAAATACACGGGGCCAAGTGCGCCGTCGCCGCCACTGTGTACCCAGCCAGCGAATGGGAAACTCGCGTATGGCGCCAGCCCAGAGGTGAGAGAGCAGAGAACTGCGAGCCAGCTCTTAGAAGCCGCGCCGCTGCAGCGGGTGCCTTAATTGAAGCCCGAGACGCCCAGGATTGCAAACTCGGAATTCCCGGCAACGTTTCACCCGGACTCTTGTTACTTTTATTATAAATAATAATTATACAGCCCGATTCGATTCATCGAACAGGGAGAAAGAACGTTTTCCGCGAATGCTTGTAACTTTATTAATTAATGACAATTCGCAAAATCCAAACAACTTGATTTACGACAGCAAATACTATGAAGTGAATGATTACATCAATTCGCATTTCGCCGAGCTTAACTGAAATGATCAATATTTGAAAAGTTGTTTATGTTCCCTATAAAAAATAATTGCGATTATAATGTATCCTATAATAGTTTCAAGTTGTTATTTTTAATTGCAAAAGGAACAAGCTTTTCACGCACCAGAGGATAATAAACGATTTTGATATAAGCAGTTTCAGTTTTAGTTCTCTATTCCTATACTTAAAAAGAATGCATGCGGCACCGTGTTGTAATTATTTTATATGCCACTTATATAATATATAAGCATACATGAATTCCTGGTCTCAAAAGGATAACGTTGAGAAAATATGAGCGCGTCGCTAAAATTTCCAGCACCGTGAAAATAAAGGAAATGCATATAGACGGCGGTATGTCACGTAGATCTTCCTTCTGTACGGCAAACTGGCCATGTTGTAGTTACGGATGAAATGTTTGCAAAGCATGTACTTTTAAGCCATACGACTGGACGATCACGAAAAAGAGGCAGACCAGCGAAAACCTGCCGAATTGGTTTTGCCGTATTTTTAATTCACTCGTGGGAACACGCGATACACTTCCCCATGGTGAATTATAAGCTTACTATGAATAAACTGTCGAAACAGCCTAGATATAGCGGGCTGTCGATAGGTATGAGCGAAAGCGGCTTATCGAGAGACAGCGAGAGGGAAAATTCGCGTACGTAAATATGAGGCGAACTACACCATGCGAAGTGGTCCAGCCAGAAGATAAGGGCACTTCAAATATGATGAATTTGACGCACGTTTTGCAGTAAAAAATAAAAATGCACCCCGACAATTTATGGGCGGCCAGCTGTGGATATGCTGTTATTCGCTGCTGCATGATGAAAATCGAATTTTATTATATAACGCTCATCGTCGAGTCCTTGCGCCATACGTTTCGAATTCAAGCTCGCGAGTGTGATGAGCTTTTTCGCGACGTCGGCGTTTTTTTCGCGGGTATACTCATAATGGAGACAAAGTAGTAGCAAATAAATAAAAGATTCCCGTTAACCGCGTGCGCAATATCAGGACCGAAAGGAAAAGCGCAAGAGATTCCTAACGGAAAGTGGTAGATTTTACAGAGTAGCACGCGATTTAGCTCCCGCGTATATAATATGCGCGCACGATCAATTAATTTGTTTCGCGAGCGGGCCGCCGAGTAAATTATTCACGCAACTCTCGCGCATATGAACGTGAAGAGGACGAATTGCAGGCAGTAGGCAGGCAGGTACGCGTTTACGTATACCAGCACGCGCGCGTATTATATTAGCGAAGTTGGAGGGTGGGCTTTGCCCTCCAGCGAGCGAGCTCCATTGTTCCCGCGCTGCTACTGCTGCTACTGCTACTGTAGTGAGTGAAACGACGTTTCTCTCCTGGCAGAGAAATTTCCTTTATATATGCGGGCGCCGCTGCTGCTATTATGCAGCTCGTCGTCACTCGATAAGTCACACGTACGCCTGATTTAATAATCGAGCGCGCGAGAGCGCGTGTGTTGACGGACGGTATTAGCTGTCGAGAGCGAAACGTCGTATTAATGAGGAATAAGCGCGCGCGGGCTGCCGCTACTGCTTTTTCTCCGGTCACGCTCCCTTTCTCTTTCTCTCTCTCTTTTTTTTATTGGAATTACAAACGATGAAGGGAATATTCGTACGTGTTGGGAATGTGCGATGCGCCGCGTCGTTCTTCCCCCGGCTCGCAGGACTCGTGGACGAATTAATACTTCACAGTAGGAGAACGTACTCTGACAGCTGAAGGGACTTCGATCGGAATTCGAGTGGCGATTTATGCACCGCACTGCGGGAACCGCGTTTATCAATTTTCAGCCTGGGTCGAAAGTATTTTCGATAATATTCTCGTGCTTTGCATACGATTCCCGCCTAATACGACAAGCCGCGACGGACCGTTTTAATTCTGAACTCATAGGTTGGGACTCGAACGTATATACACACACACCGCGGGAATTTAGTATACATGAGAGCGAGAACGCGCGAATGACGGCGCGCTATACTATCAATTCATGAATTTTAGAAGAGGTAAGATTGCGCGGCTTCAATTTCCGTTCCTGATCGCTTAAATCGATGACAAACCGTACGAATAAGCGCTGCAGCAGATAACGCGCGCGCTCTAGCTCCCATGAATATAAACAATGCGCATGCAAATACGCGGCTAAGCCTGCCGTGCTCTCTCTCTATCTCTATGTATATACGAAACTACTCGATCGATCGATTTTAACAATTTCACAAGGAGTTTGAGGGCAAAAGCACTCGTCCGTCGGCTTTTTTCCAAAGCTGAATTGCGCCGCGGGGAAAAACAGCGGATAACACATCACCTATAAGGGAGTTTTGGCTCGCGTTTTTACGGCTCCTTGAGCATCTCGGGAAAGAAGTGCGATGCACTACAAGTCGAGTGCAAACTGGAGATTTGCACTTGAAATAAACAGCTGGCATCGAGCGAGAGTCCGGAGGGTCCGCGGGAATGAGACAACGGATTCGCTTCAGCGGCGACGAACATATAACCCAGCTCACGTAGGCGCGGCCAGCTGCACGCGGCGATTTATATTTTGAGTTGAGCGGCCGTGCGCAATTTTCCCTCGGCGCTTTATACTCGCACGAGAGAGTACACGAGCAGTCTCTTTCACGAGCCGGCGCTATCGTATTCCGTCGACGAGGCGCATGCAGCCAAGGAAAAGTGGAAGCTTTTTGTGCCATTTATTTCTCTCCTTTTTCTTCCTCGCGCCCCGCGCTTTTCCTCTCCTGCCGCGGCAGCTATAGCCAGCCATCTCAGTGTGGAAAATCATTGCTCGAGAAGTTGATCGTAAGCCTGATCTGGGTCGAGAGGAAAATTGCGGGGAGCTCGAGTTGTAAAAGTTTGTTTGCCGTCGATTAAAAGTCGGAAGTCGAGTCGCTCGCCGTTGTGCCTGGCTTTCCGCGTTTCGAAGACGCAGTCGATCACGAATAAAGGCTTACGAATTTCATACCCTCACAAGCACTCGGCGGCGTTACACCAGAGCTAATACGACGTCTAAGCCCGACGAGAGAGCTATCTCATCCCATCATCCCAATTCCACTGCATAATCCTGCGTATTGTCGATGTACATTACGTCTCGGCTACCAGCATCATCTCGCTCAGCTGCGTCGGAATACAGTGAATTCCGAAGGCCCGTTCAGAGTACCACGCACAGCGTGTACATTAGCTGCGCTAATCGCGCGCAATTGCGGCGAACTCCGAGCAAAAGACCCAGGATGGATTATACAGGAATCCCCGGTAATTCCGTAAAATTGTCGCACGCGAACCTCCACAATCGCGACGACGGTTCTGTGGCGCGAGGGTAGCAGCAGCAGTTTGTTATGTTGCATACACGTGGCACGATGGTATACGCATATATATACGTGAATGCACACACACATACGCGCGCGGGCGCGCAGAGTTAGAGGCGCGAGCTGGCCAAATTGACTGTGGGCTAACTCGACTTCTTCGAGCGGCTGCTGGTGTGGTGCTCTCGGGGGAAAACGCGCGCCGGATGCGCACTTCGGGCCGTTGTCGCCCCGCCGCGAGCGCTGAGTAATTCACACCGACTCCCCGGTGATTTCCGCCCGTTGCTGGTATTTGCACGAGGCGGCTCGAGTCCCTCCCCCCCTCTCTCTCTCTCTGTCGCTCCCGCGGTGACTACTATACGTGTGCTGCGCGTTCTACTTTCTTCGTTTTTTTTTTCGCTGGAGCCAGAGTGAGAGAGAGGGCGCCGCAGAGCTGAATGCTAAATTGGAGGCGTGGTGTCGCTGTGCCGAGCTTTTGCGGGAAAAACTAAACGCCGAGGTTGGTCCGCGCTAATAGAATTGATTAACTCGCGAAGGAGAGCTTTCACCGCGTCGTTTTTCTCTGTTTTTGTTTCAGTCACATTCGATTGTTATCGCGGAGAGATATACCAAAAGGCGGGATTCTAAATTCGGACCATCAACTGACGACTATGATTTCAAAATCCGCTACTGGCCCGACATGCAATTAATTACGCACTAATGAAAAGAGCATCAATCAAAATCCTGCGGGAAAAAGGTGGCCCAGTCCATTAATAACGGACAGAGAGGCATAGTACTGCCACCAGCATATATCCTCGACAAATAAGTAATACCGCGATATCACTTTGACTGAGAGTGATCGACGACGATTCAATGGCGCGTATCTCAATCAAATCCAGGCGTATACATCTGGCTACAGTAGGGTTGATGGGCGGGGAGGGGGGGCAGCTGCTTGGGTAAAAGCAGCGGAGAGAGACCGAGCAAAAGGGGAATATCGCCGAGGAAAAACAAGGGTACATAACAGTATGGCCCAGGGAAGGAAGGGGGAAGTGGGTGAATCATTTCATTTTTCTTCGGAGAAGCGGAACGTGCAGGCTCTCGGGCGTAATTCAGGGTCTCGGACGACGCACACATTACTCTTCGGCTAATTCGTCGAGACGGCAGCAGCTGCTTTGAATTCGAAAGATCCTGGGCCGCGCGAAGAGAGAGAGAGAAAGAGGGAGTCTCGCAAGTGATATATATCCCTGACGGAATTCCCGCGGAGATTGTGTGAGCCGCATCGCATCTCCTCCGCTTTATGTGCCCTACTCCGCGGCTCTTCTACTCTCTTCTCCCGCGCTCATTCTTCGTCTTCTTCGCGGTTCGCTCGCTAAGTATCCGACCTCTGCGCGGCTGGTCCCTTGTATGTCCCGCCCGCTCGCTTTAACCCTCGAGTTGTGAGCGAGCAAACGCGATATGGGCGAGACGAGGAGACGCGTGCGCAGGACTTTCCGCCTGTTTAACGTGACGCGTGTCATGATACCCGCTATGTTTACTTATACGCCAGATTTGCGAGGATGAACTTTGCATCTCGTGATATACGATTTTCCGCTTTGGACTCCGAAGCCGCGCGCGCTATAAGCTCTAAAATAGCTCAAGCTCGGATGTTTCTCCTGTTTATTATGTATATTATTATATACGGTGGCTCGGTGGAGCTTTATAGCATAAAGTTCGTGTATTATGCAAACTCAGTAAATACCGCGATCCAGTGCATATATGCTGTAATAATCAGGACGATTTAATCGGATCAAATTTAGTAAAAAGGCAATCAATCAGACATATAGTTTTATAAAAACAATGATGGACTGACAGGGATGTAGATCATATATTTTTCAAGCGCCATTCATAGCCACGTATACGTTATTCAATTTCCTATAACTCGACATTAATCCTTTCAAATGTTCCCGAGTAGAATTTTCGAGCCAAATACAGATCATCTCGAGCTGATGATACATTTATAGTATATACGTCAATTATGTTTCGGTACGAATCTGACGTATGCACTAGTTTATCTCTTGAGGCACTCACACATCAAGCTTTCAAATATGAAGCATCATAATTCGAACGGCTGGACTCCTATTGTCATCTTGTAAAAATAGCCTTTTCAACTGCAACGACGGCTTGACCGCAGCTGTAAATATAGTACTTGTTACCGCATACTCCACAGGCACTCAACGCTATCGCAAAGCAAAAAATGGCTCGGTCTACAACTCGTGCGAATCATTGAAAAGCTTTTTGAACTTGCAAGGACTCGAAAGTCGTAATGAATGAAATGCGATTGCTTTCGCGCAAAGTATATCAAAGCCGATGTCGTATTAGAGCACCCGTGGCGGGGAGTGGGGGAAGCCAAAACACATCGCGGACAGTCGGGAAACTCGCTGCAGTAGGCCAACAAATTCAGCATACTTTTCTTGGCCGCGCAGAGAAAAAAAGCAGCGGCAGCAGCAGCAGCAGCACGCACAGAGTGGAGAGTAACAAGTTCAGCCCGGAGGCCGAGCATTCTTCGCTCTCGGCAGGTGGGTCGAGGAAGGTCGTTAAAAAGTTTGCCGGGCTCAAACGACCGAGCCGGCAAACACTGCCGGTGCGCTGAAGCCGCGGCGCCCAACTATATATATAAGTATATAGTACGCACGGAGTGCTTGATACGGTAAAATAAAGTTTTAATTTGCCGTAAACACATCTCTCGAGTTGCCTCGAGTGTGTTCTCACCGTCTCACGAGCTTGCATGCGAAACTAGTTTACACGCGAGTGTTATTTCAGAGACGTATCGGCCAAGTGCACACGCCGGATAGAGAGACGAGAGAGCATCAACCTGCGCGAGAGATTTCATTCAATTTCCCCTTCGACTCTTGGGAGCTGCCACCACTATACGCGAACTTGTCCCCGGCTCGATTTCGCGCCTCAGCCAATCTGCAGCTGCGCGCGTACGTGTGGGTGGAAGTAGTGTGCATGTGTGTGCTATATATAATATACAAGAGGCGCGGCACAAGGACGACTTTTCGTCGTCCGCGCGAATCCCGCGAACCCCTGCTAGAAATGCGAGTGTCTCGAGCAAGAATAGTACTGAAGAAGCTGAAGAAGCTGAAGAAGCTGAAGAGGAGGAAGAAGAAGAAAAAGATTCGTCGCTCGAACAACGCCGACAACGAGGCGAAACGGGGTAGTTTCGCAGAGAGCCCCGGGCTGTTCTCTCGTGTTCTCTCATTCTCTTCTTTTCTTTAGCTGTGTTTGTCTCCTTATCAAAACCTTTGCCTTTCTCCGCGAGCGCGCAATATCTGGGCGCAAGCTGGTCAGCGTCGAGCTAGTTAAAAAAGAAGAAGAGCGGGCGGAGATAGCGCAAAAAAGTATAGCGACCAAGGGGAACACAGCAGCAGCAGCAGCGGCGAAAGAGGTTTAAAAGCTGCACTAGTGGTCGTAGTATAAGGCCTCGGGCATCAGTGGTATAGGTATATATCTGCACAACCCCACGGGCCAATCTTGATAAATATTTACGACTTTAGCGCACATCTCTGCATACACGTACATATACCTATGTATACGCAGGGCTAACGTCTCTCTTGCGCATTGCCGCTCGTCGGCTCCTTACGCCACTGCTCTCTAGCTATATACTCTTGTAGAGCCCCGCCGAGAGGAAAGCCAGCTAGCTAGCTAGCTCTTCTCTTGTCTCATCGCGTGTCCCCCTGAGCTCCTCATCGCCGCCAGTCGAGCTGCTTGGTGGCCTGGGACACAAGACGAGACGATGGACCGCTCCAAGTATGCACTCTTCTTCTCGCGGTGCAACGACCTAATCTCCCTCAAGACAAATAAGATCTGCTGAATCCGAAAGGCCCCCCCGATATACCTGTGTATACGTATATACACCCGAGCATCCCGTCGTCGGTCTTGTTACTTGTCTAGCGCAAATCGCACTTTCCTTCGAGCCCTTTCCGAACGCTATATTACATATACCTATATGATTTCGCACGACGCGACGCGGGGACGATAAACTGCCAGCCCGGCAAATCCCAGAGCTCGCAGCCGAAATTCACTCAGCGCTCCATCTTACAGTTTATCGAGCATCGATTTGCGCAGCTTCCCCGCCGGCTCTCAAGGAACAGCTCGCGAGCCCTCTTTACTCAGTATAAACCCGCCGCGTCGGTTATGTACACCTCCATCCTATACGAGAGAGAGAGAGAAACCAAAGGGGCGCTCTCTCACGCTCGATAACGCATCCCGCGTGAATACGTCGAATATTTCATAAGCGCGCGGCACTTCATTCCCGCAACGGCTCCCGCCAACACCCACCCATACGTGCGCCCAGTTATACGTGCAGGCACTACATTCGCGCGTCTTACGCGCCGTCTGCGTGCCGAGCAGCTGATGATGCTGTGCGCGCGAGCTACCGGGTGTGAGGCACGAGCGGAACTCTCCCGGGGAGGACTGCGCGCTTAGATTGGATGGGGCTTCAAGATTTCAAGGAGAAACCTATTTCATACACACGCTGGTATGATGCTTCTGTCGACAGTTTCCTTAGCGCCTTGCGCGCGCAGTAATGCCAAAAATTTATCAGCGCGTATATGCCCAGCTGATGCAGTCACCCTTATTATTAGGTATATTATGTACAAAGATCGACAAGAAGTGTATTTTAAGAAGGGATTGAAAGGTGTCGCCTGGGAAAAGGCATTGGTATATATTGCTTGCTCGAGATGGCTGGGTTATATATACTCTGAGCTGCAGCGGCGTTTTGGCTCTCGATTCGCATTCGCCGGCGCACGTGGAATATTACATTTCGCTGCAGCACGTGCCGTCGCAGCGACGGTCATTTTTTCTCGCTCCAGCTTAAATTTGCGCGCTTGGCTAAATCCACTAGACGCTAGCATAACTGGCCGCTAAAGCCCGACTTTGTGCCCCTAAGTGCAGGACGATGTAATTACGCGATAAGGACTTTTACGGCATCTCTGCCTGTGCGTGCGCTGCTCTCGCGACGACCGACCGACGACCTACAGTCCCTTACATTCTTTCCTTATTCCTCCGACGACCTCTTTCGCTACTGAATTCGCTTGTTCAACTCCCTGCCAGCCTGACCACGATATAATAGAGCTGCTTTTTACGACGTGGGATATAATTGTACAGAGCTCCAAAGTTCAGATTGTCAATCGAATAGATGCAAAATTTGAGCGAAAATTCCGTCTTTCGCTGTGAGAAACAATTTATAATATATTCCAACGCTGTGTGCTTAAATAATCGAAAACTTCCATTCAATTTTATAACAGCATTATGACATTTTAAATCTACGTTTGCACTGGTTATATTTGAAAAATGGTAATTCAAGAAATTTACATGCGAAAGCAATGGCAAGTGTAAACGTAGTTAGGATTCTCTTTTTTAAAAAAAGGCTATTATTCACTGAAATGTCTTGCGCAAAAGTAGTTCGTCCAAGAGCACGAAATATACCAAGTTACCCGAGAGGAAAAAGTCCCTTTTTAATCTCCGCAGCAAAATGCAACGACTAAACTAATTACGTCCCGTTTGCTGAACACAACAGCACACTGCAGCCGCAAATCTACTTAAAACACAGGCAAACAACAGAGGGATGGGACTTTCGAAAATCCTAAAGTTAATTATTTTCAATCAGTGCAGGCACTATACTACTTCCTCGAAAACTTTTCCTCACAAGCATTGCCGGAATTTCGGCCGCGAGTTTTGTCTATACCTATTATACTTGAAATCCGTGTCACCGCGAAAATGTATATATATGCTAAATGAACGCTGAAATTGTACACACGAGGTACGATAGTTAGCCGTAGCGATTACTTTTCTCCTTTTCTCTCCCTGAACGCGGGACGGCACGCAAGCCGATCGATCCACCTGCGCGTTTTCGACGCCTTGTTTTTCCTCGACCAACGGCGTGCATATACGAGTCACGACGACTCGGTGCATCAAACTCTCGGCGTCTATGAAAAAGGAAAAAAACAACGGCGAGCACAGCTAGAGAACACGCGAACTCGCATCGTTAAATCGCGCACTTTATACAGCTCTCACCGTCGATCCGCTTTTACGGCAGCCAGCGATCGAGCGGGAATTAAGCGAGGCGCGCGCGTGAGTTTGCCTCGTGCAGAGTATCATCTTCGAAGGCGCTGTCCTGTAATCTCGCGGCTGATGCAGGAAAATTAGCATTCGGTGCACATGGCAATCTGCATTTGATGCAGAGCAGGCTTACATGCTGTAACGGAGGTTTCATCATTTCCAAAGTGAATCGAACTCGATCGACTATATGTCACGTTATTTTATCCCTCAATAATCGCTCTAATACTAGATGCGCTCTAACATTAGATGCTAATACATTGCCCGAACCGCCGTTAATACAAGTCCGACGCCGATCGAGCCAAGAAATTAAAGCCACGAGCCAAAGGGCAACTCGTCGACGTGTAATGCGCACAAGCGAGTAATGATTTCAGGTGCAGTGTACGTTTATATATATATATATGTCGCATAAATTCCGATATTATCACTCCGACGCATTATTAATTCGCGGTGGTCGACGCTTTCGCGGGCAAAGCGACGTTTCACCCGTTACAAAGGCCTAGCCCGGCCCCGTCGCCACCCCGTCATCCCGGCTGCTTCGCTCTATGAATATATCAATATATCAAGTATATATATGCATAAATAATCTCGAGACTGCTCGATTCGAACGCGATCGAGCGCGAGCTCACTATCAGGCCGCCACGCACCTATTAGCTCCTATATAAGTATGCAGCTTACTATTTAAGGAGGTTTAGATCTTTCACGAAAAAGCAAATAATAAAGTGAAACTCGGAAAATACTTTCGTTTAGTGTCGTTTCGGAATGTTCGTATACGAAACGTTCCTGATAATTTTTTCCTGATAATGTTTGCAGGTCATACTTGGACTCTTATGGGGCACGGTCAAACACAGTCGATTAGCATACAGTGCGATGTTGTAAAAATGCAAAGAGTGAAATAAAAAACTATACCCCTCGTTCGAATTATTAAAAATCATTAATATCATAGGTGTTAGCCCCCATTTTCGGCCCTACAATCCGGATGGTAGCCCGAAATATAGGGGCTAATGCCTAGGAAATCTGCATTTTTTTAACTTCTTGAAAACCATCAATATCATAGGCATTAGCCCCCATTTTCCGCACTACCATCCGGATGGTAGCCTGGAAAATGGGGGCTAATGCCTATGAAATCTTAATATTTTTTGAATATTAAGTTTTAGTAGGCATTAGTCCCCATTTTCCGCACTACCATCCGGGTGGTAGCCTGGAAAATGGGGGCTAATGCCTACTAAAACTTAATATTTAAAAAATATTAAGATTTAGTAGGCATTAGCCCCCATTTTCCGCACTACCATCCGGATGGTAG
>UCOJ01001114.1:0-43634 GCA_900474305.1 Cecidostiba fungosa | reverse complement strand
TTATTCTATAGTGCTCTGAAAATGGTGCATTAAAATAGGCCTTTTTCGAGTTGTGCTACTCTTCGTAGGAACCGATGATATATAATCAGACCTACATTTACTTTGTTTTTCAAAAAGTTTCTAAGGACTATTCATGCAAACTAGTGGTTCTAACAATTGAAGCTGGAGATCAATTACAAACATATTTATATACTTTCTAAACAAATTTTTAATTCGACAACTTTTATCTTTGGAAAACCTGCAAGTCTCAAAAAATATTTATATGGCTAACTAATATAAGGTTTTTATAATTGGATTCATATTATTAGATTGATACTCTCTGCTAAATTTAATTAAAAGAAAATAAAATGTCAAGGTAGAAATTCAACTTTTTAAAATGGCCTGGAAACTAACAAATGGCTATGAGAAATAGCCAGGAACTAACTTGTGCTGAAACGCTTTTTCGCACATTTTTTAAGCATTTGATGAATATAAGCGTTTCATCACAGCAAAAAATGGGCCATTTTTCATCAATTTCTACCTATACATGGTATTTACTAGCTTTTAAATGGAATCAATTTCTACCAGGGTGTACGTACATTGGTATAAATGTAAAATACTGCTTGCAGGACCCGAGGACAAAATTTTCAAAATAAAATCATCAGTTATACTAAAATTCGATTTTTCGACGTTAAACAGATTCAACCTTAAATACTTTCCACTGACTTTAATTTAAGTTATCACTTCTGCCGGGCATTCCGAGACGCACACATTTTTTTACGTTGTTTTACAGGTGAGTTTCCCAAAAAAGCTATAAATTTTCAAAGCAACTCATATATGCAATGTAAGTTTAAACATATAACGTATAATCGTACAACAACTGTATACTTTTAGTTATCGAAAAACCAAGGTTATAGGTAATTGAATCCATTTCACAGAACATGCTCGACATTTCATCATTTAAATTAAGCATTCAGCAGAGTGACGTACCGCACGTGCGAGCTTATCGCCACCCGCGTTTCACTCAAAATAAAATAATCGTCCCTCCCTCTTTCGGCCCTTGAAATCGCGCAATAGTGAAACGAACGCGAAAAAAGAAACCCGAAACTGGATTACCAACGATACGTAAAGAGAGTGAAAAAGGAGGGAATACAAACAGCCATCGGGTCTTGTGCGGGTGCCATTTTGCAAGTACCAGTCGGGTGGTATATGGTCATTGTGTAATGCCGGGCCTGGCAGCGCAGATACTCGTCGCTCATGAAGTCGAGATGGCTGCATTCTTGGATGACATTGTAGTTCGGTCGGGCGTTAATCGAACGCATAGTCGGGCCCTCGCTCAGCTGGTGCACCAGTTTGGCTGCCTCTACCTGTTGACCAAAGAATACATAAAGTTCCTTTAAACGTTTTATTCGTTGACGTAGGTGTTTCGTATTATCATAATCGGTGAGCGATCATTGTCAGTGATCATCACAGCAACTCGAGCAAATATTAAACGCTTTTCGAGGTGACGTTTGCGAGCTTTTGTTTGACATTACGTATACGTTATAAGTTTATCTTCTAACCTACGTAGTGTCAAACAGAGTCTAATCAAACTTCCTATCGGCTTCAGATGAATATTTCGCTGTATAAATATTTTTTATTAGTACTCCACGTGTAGAAAATTTCTTCAATTAAAATTATAATTCGAGGCATTTACAAATTTCTACCAGGGGACTTCTTAAATCAATCGAATGTACGATTTTGTATACAGAAGATTATAAAAACTTCAATAGATTCTGCGTAGAAGAATCGAATTATCTCTATTCAGGCTGTGACGTCGTACGCTATTACGAATTTAATAATATATATTTATACATACGAGGACTTCGAGGTCATGAGGATCGTCGAAGTAATTAGGCACAATCACTGGCGGATCAGCAGGGTCTGCGCTGCGCAGCTTGATGTAACCCCGACTTCGAGGTCTGAGAACGAGAGGCACCGCCGCATAGCTATCCTGATAAAGGATATCCTCGAAGAGCCCAGCGAAGAAATCGTCGCCGAGGCCACAACCTCGTTTGCCGTAGAGACCACCATCCGCGTTGTCTGCCGCTGATGCGAGAAATAGTTGAACGTCTGGGTAATCATCCTCTGGTGATGCTGCATTGTATCTGGATGCAACAAAAATAAAGATATTAATGCTCTTCGACTTTGAAAGAAATTTAAAATGCATCTCTTATATTTAAGAAAAATTTATTTCAGCGAGCTTTGTTATTAAACTATACTCACGAGGAGAGTCCACACCCTTCGGGTCATGGATTTCGCTAAAACTGTAGAAAATAAGTTATTGGCCAGAAATATGGAGGTCATGTTTCATCATTTTGTCCCATAGGGACTATTTATCGAGATACATCTTTCACAATATATATGAAACACGACCTCCACTTTTCTAGCTGACAAAACTCGTTTTCTAATACACAATTGTAGCCAAATCCATGACTCGAGTGATGATGTTGACTCTCCTGATTAGCCCTAATCATACTTAGTATTAATGAATGCCATAGCCTCGCACTCGGGCACCAGATACAGAGGCCCAGTTTCGTTCCTCGCGAAGTCAATAATCGAGCGAAAGTTCAGCAGCTTGGGAAGCACGAACGAGAACTGTCTCTTTCCATACAAGTCTCTCGGGGGATCGATCAAGTACGTCAGTCCTCCCATAGCCACGTGGTCCTGCAGATTCTGTCCAACACCAGGCAAGTGCTGCATTAGAGGTATTCCCATCGTGTGCAGATGATGTCCTGGTCCGATGCCCGAGAGCATCAGCAGCTGAGGTGACTGAACTGAACCGGCGGCCAGGATGACTTCGCAGTTAGCGTGGACCGAGTACTTGAGCTGGCCTCGACGGAATCTCACGCCATGAGCCATCTTCGAGTTCTCGTCAACGAGTATCCGCTCGACGAAGCTGCGCGTCGCCACGTGCAGGTTGTCGCGTTCGCAACAGGGTCGAAGGTAGGCCTTGGAGCTGCTGCAACGGAGACCGTCACGCAGAGTGCCCGGGGAGTAGGTGAAGCCGGTCTGACGAGCGCCGTTCACGTCAACCACGTCGTAGCCCATATCACGGCCGGCCCTCAGAAAGTAATCCGCTATCGGGCTCTGGAATCTAGATGGTTTTGACATTTTTGCATTAGAATTCTAGAAATACTATTTTTGGATATGTCACCGGCAAATAAAGGATAAAAAACTTTCCACTGCATCATTACCTGAACTCTTCGATAGTCAACGGTCCACCCTCGGCGTGATAGGGCGAGCCTCTAAGCTCCTCGATCCTGTTGTCCTCCGACTTGATAAAGTACGGCAAGACCTCCTCGTAGCTCCAGCCCTCGTTTCCCATAGCAGCCCAAGTGTCGTAATCCCTCCTGTTCCCTCTGACGTACAGCATCGCGTTGAGCACCGAGCTACCACCCAGCACTTTACCCCTGGGCCAGTTACACCTGCCGTCTTTCATGGCCAAGCAGTAGGTGGACGAGGGCTCCGCCTTGAACTGCCAGTCCATCGAGGTATGCTGAAGCGTGGGGAAGATCATGGGCACGTCGGAGAGGAGGGTCTCATCGCCACCGGCTTCGAGCAGCAGTATCGTCCATTCCGGGTTCTCGGAAAGCCGACTCGCGACGACCGAACCAGCCGATCCCGCCCCGATGACAATGAAGTCGTAGCGCGCAAACAACTGCGAAGTGGAACGTGGACGGATCCTATGCTCTCGGTCGATGATGTCCCTGCGTAGTAGGACGATTAGGAAACGCAGGAAGACGACGAAGGCCAACTCCGGCCCGTAAGTCAGCGCAGCGATCCGCGCTGCTGAATACGAACCGATCAGAGACATCAGTGACTTTTTATCATATGATTTTTTGCTGGGGAGTGGTGAAAGGGAATGGGGATTCCTCGTAGTATCGATCACGGCATATCTATATCGGATGCTATTTTTCTCTTCGTCTCTTTGAACAAATTCAGCAAACCGTTCAGTTTTTCCGAAAAATGCGATTGCTCGATAGTTCACTTAACGCCAATCACTGCACACTCAATTCATGAACTATTCTTTTTATTTATCACTAGAATAAGATAATCACACGGATTGCCACTTCACTTTGTTGTAAAAAACATAATTTAAAAAAGTTTCAACATTGATCGAAGGAAAAAGTGACACGACTATTTACATAATTTATAACTGACACATCCCGGCCGAATTCTCAGAAACGCGGAATTCCATCGCACAACCGAGTGCTCACTAAACGGATAACTGTGCAAGCGGTGGCTTCGTGGCGCGTGTACCGTGCACGCATCGATGTAGTTGCGAAGTCAGCTGTTTTTGCTTGGTCTTGGCTTTGTTTTGATGACGTAACGTTCAGGAAGTAGCGATGAATGAACGTAAATCCATAACACGTACATGCATCGCTCGGTTAGAAATCTCTATTTTATGTGTAAAATGTATCAATATAAAAAATTTAATACTCATAAATAATTTTGATGAATTATTAAACGAAAAATTTTATTTCTTAAAGTTTACAGTGAAACTAAAATGCATGCTCTTTTTGAAGTGTAAATCCCCTAAAATCAATTGGAAACTTTGAACTTATCAAACAAAGATCGCGGAACGTAAACGAATTTCGCAATTCTTACCATTTATGAAAACATTAATACATCTGTCGAACTTGCGCATATTTTGGCAACTGACGCATTATGGATCAAAACAGGAAATGTTGAAGTAAACCGGTAGTAAATAATAATCTAATACTTTTCCTCGTGTAATTTAATGATGAAGATACATATATTTACACAGATCTACATTAATAATATTTTTAAAAGATGAGTTACTCCTTTATCTCTTATCATAAAACTGGAACATGTTGCATTATATTTTTTCAAATACATTTATTTTACTTACTTACATATAGTTTCGCAAATAATCTATGACAATCATCTCTCAAAAATAGGTTTAATAATTTAGATCTCTTAATTACTAAAATTACCTATGATTTATTTACAATCTAAAAAGTAACGAGTACACGAATACTTGTACAGGCTAATACCTCGCGTCTCTTGACGCACCTCTTCATAGTCGTCGTAAGCAAATATGTACAGTTTTCGTTCTTCAAGCAAGAGAACGTTTTCGACCTACATCTGCGAGTCGAAAATTTTGCGCAGAGCATGCCATTTCATCTACGTTTTGCCCAAAGCAAATCGAGAAAAGCTAAATATACTGTTTGAGCTTCTGCTCTTTTTCATTCTTTCGCTGTATCACATAGTCATGGCTCTGCGGCTGTTATGAAATAAGGCAAAGTTTTTTTAAAGGTAGTCATATTGCAACACCTTTTGCACGTCCCTATGGATTAAGTACGTATGTTTAGACTCAGCTCAGGCTTATAAAATTAGAGCTTAAAAGTTAGTTTCTCTTGATTTCAAGATATCTATAGGATACAACAGTGGCTACGTAACACTCCTCAATCATTTTCAGAAACATCGCCGACTACTTGTAAATAAATATTCACACGGCCTGCCTCATACACGGTTATTTACATCCTCTACTCGATCAAAGTAGCAGGAAAAACAGTTTGATTTCATGCTTAAAAAAATCTGAATTCCTGTTATTTCCATAAAATCTACCACGCTCGTATGGAAATAGGAAGCCTGCATTGATTTTCAGCACAATCACAAGACAAATACTCGATCAACACTTCCTACCGCCCTAACCAACGTTTCTCTTCTTCAACCAGTACTCTTTGATCATATCCGAGCCCTTTTCTCCGATCATCATAGTAGGCGCGTTGGTGTTACCGCTGATTTGATTGGGCATAATGGAAGCATCGATAACCCTTAGTCCGGATAGTCCGTAGACCTTCAACTGGGGATCCACGACAGCCTCGGGATCCCAGTAGGGTCCCATCTTGCAAGTTCCAACCGGATGGTAGACCGTCGCCGAGTAGTGCCTGATCATGCACTCCCAGTAGGGATCGGTGTACATCTGCAAGTGCGCACATCCCAGGTATGGTTTGGTATTCAGTTCACTGCCGAACGCCCTGAAAGCTGGTGTCCTGCTCAGAGCAATCGCGATCTTCACAGCCTCAACCAAGACCGCGAGATCTTGAGGATCCTTGAAATAGTTCGGGTAGATGAGCGGATGGTCGAATGGGTTCTTGGAACGAAGCTTGATGAGTCCCTTGCTCTTGGGTCTGAGCAACATAGGCAGAACGCTCCAAACGTCACGATTGCTGATGTGTCCGAATACGGCGTCGTAAAAACGCTTGGTTAGACCGTGGATCTTGCGAATCTGACGACCGCCGTCGGAGTTGGTTGAGCCCGAGATGAAGTGCAGCTCGACGTCTGGGAAGTCTTCGGTCGCGTTGGCGAACTTGGTATTGACGAAGGCCAGACCCTCGACCCCACCCAAGACCGTCAGTGGACCCGTTCCGAAGACCGCGTACTGCATCACAGCGTTCACACTGTGCAGCCGATTCTCCACCATCGAGACCTCCTGGTTCACCATGAACGTCAGTCCGCCCACGGCCACGTGGTCCTGCATGTTCTCGCCAACGCGCAGGTTCTGGATCACTGGTATTCCTGTACGACGAAATGTCAAAAGCTCGTGAGTTATCGTCGCAGTAAAAAAATTGTGGATAATATATAACATGCCAAGAGCGTGAATATTTACTGCGTACCTAATTGCTGAAGATGCTCCTGTGGTCCAACTCCGGAGAGCATGAGAATCTGCGGAGAGTTAATGGCTCCTCCGGAGAGGATGATTTCCTTTTTGGCACGAATTCGGTAGATCTGATCGTCGCGCATAAACTCGACGCCGTAAGCCCGTTTGCTCGCCGGATCGATCAGCACCTGCAAGTATAACGACTTACGCTTTAGTTTCTACTGTAATGAACTAATTATTCTTTTCTAATTTGATCATACTGACGAGCGACCTACCTTGGTGACGTGCGAGTTCATAGCAATGTGCAGATTCTTCCTGAGCCTCGCAGGTCTCAAGAAAGCCTTAGCGCTCGAGCATCTGCTGCCTCTGCGAATCGTTCCCTGAGCGATCATGAATCCAGTTTGATGCTCGCCATTGATGTCCCTGTTCTCGTATCCCATCTGCTGACCGGCCTTGACGAAAGCCGCGGCCAGAGGCGTGTGCCAGGGCGCCTCCTGAACGGTCAAGTAGCCACCAGTGCTGTGATACGGAGTACGCGCCAAGTAGGGATTCTGGTTGTCCTCGGACTTTTTGAAGTAGCGCAGAGCCTCGGCCGAATTCCAGCCTTCGTTTCCCTGCTGCTCCCAAATGTCATAGTCCTTCTTGTTACCGCGCAGGTACAGCATGTAGTTCAGCACTGAGCTACCGCCTATGACCTTGCCTCGTGGCCAGTTGCATCGACCGTCTTCCATGGCTGGGGGTAAATAAAAGCATAATTTTAGAATCGTGAAAAATGACGAAATCTACGAATATTATATGCATTTAGGAATAATTCACACATATTTTGCAGTTGGTAAATATGTTTAACGTATGTGTTTAAACAGTTTTTGCATTATGCTGATATAAATGCATCTCGTCTGTTAAAACTTGTCATACATAAAACCACAAAGTCATATTGTATCAATTTGCTTTTTTTCTTGCATTCAGAGATAGTAAAAAGTATAGCGAATGAAAAAGGAAATAAGATAATAATACAAAAAGAAGATGATGATGCTTACCCAAGCAAGAGTCGCCTTGCGGTTCGGTTTTATACATCCAATCGAGTTTACTCAATTGAAGATATCCCGCAAGAAGCGGCACGTCGGATATTTCAGTCTCGTCACCCCCTGCCTCTAAGAGCAGTACGTTCCAATTTTCCACCTCACTCAGTCTACTAGCCACCACCGCTCCTGTAAATCATCCGAATCACGTTAGGTTACGAGTAAAAACTCATCCTCTTTTTTTTCTCAAAAAAAACGTTTATCTAATTGTTTCTCGATGACTGCTTGAATTCCCACTATATTTAAAAAACAACTATAGCATTGGCTGCAAGTCTGATTGATACAAAAAACTCCATGCAGTCCGATAAATTACGTTTGACTAACTGAGAGAGTGTAAGGTTTCTCTCCACACTCGATATAGCTGCTATCGATATATATATGTATATAGCAACGGTTCCTTTGCGCCATTGAATCTCGGCGAGGAAATAAAATTTTGATCTAAAAAAATTAAATATAGATAGCGATATGCAGATTCCGTGAAAGCGAGCTCAGACAACAATTCTTTGTAAATTTTTCAGGAAAAAACATTAAAATGTGGGTTGAGAAGGGTAGACATCGATCACCGAGGCTTTTTCGCTTGATGATTTTTCCTGTAAAATTGACAAAGTATTGCTGTCTGAGCTCGCTTCCGCGGGATCTGCACATCGCAATCTATATAATATCTCATTTTTTGAGATTAAAATTTCATCTCTTCGTCGAGATTTAAAGGCGCAAAGAAACCGTTGCTTTTTCCCATTTACTATATATAGGACCTTAATTCGAATAAGAAAGAGACGCAAAAACGTACCTGCCGAGCCCGCCCCCACGACTATAAAATCATAGGAGGGCATTAGTAACTCCGACGGCACGTCTATCGGTCTGGACTCGGGATCCATGACCTCGTACTGGAAGTAGACGATGGCCGCGGCCAGGGTCGGGAAGAACCAGGACAAGCTTCCGGTCGCCGAACTTGCGGCCGACGTCAGTATATTCTGGATATCCATGTTGACGTCTCGCCGGGGCTATACGATTTTCACCACCAATGTAGAATTTTCTTGTCAGCGAAGAAACTGCAAAATTCACAAAGCATTCGCGAACGTTAATTAATCATTGCGAAAACTACTATAAAAAAACGAACGTCTTTTAGAAAAAAAAAGTACACGGCTCCTAATATGTATCACTATACACGAAAACCGAATTCAAAAATATGCGATGATGAAAGTAAACGCCAAGTTCACTCGTACCGATGTAAAACCACAGGCTAATCACAGAAGCACTCGTCGTGCGAGTGCTCGAGTATCGGTGTATTCGAGGTGTCCCTGTCGACTGAGCTGTTCCCTGTGACTTTTACCGGGGTCGTCTTCGGAAGAAGCGACGGTAGTGACGGCAGCCTCCCGCGGTGGGGGAGGAAAAGAAGCTTTCTTCGCGGTCAGGCTTATTTCGTATTCCGGAGGCTAATTCGATGGCTCTCTGATGGCCCGCGGCAAGACATACGCCTAGTCGCCGGCCGATGACTAATTGCCGAGATTGTTTTCGGTGGAAAAATTTTTATGTGGAATTTTTTCCCCTTATTTACACGTGCATATCACAGATCATTGGACCGATGCATGTGTGGTATTTTTGGAACTCGTACGAGATGAGTTTATGATAGTTTTTTTGAAGAAGATGCGGAGAAGTTTGAATCGAAAGTTTAAAACGCGATTGTACAGAAATCGTTGTCTTTGCGTTACTAAAATTTATATTGATGCTGGTTTGATAAACACACCGTATGCGAAAAAGCGTTATAATAACAATGTTTTTATTTTAATTTTCCGCTAGCAATTATACCGAATAACTTTGCCTCATTTTCATTGGCTATAAAATTAAAGCAGTTAGGAAATATTCCGAAATTGGACATATCTTGTCGAATGTTTAGCATAATCTATATAGTACAAAGTAAAGACCCTAAGGTGACTGATAGCTTAAAAACGTATTTTTCAAACGTGATTACAAATTTCTTCAAAGAAGACACTATCGCAGCGGCTTTGAATATAAAAGCGATCGCGTTTTACCGAAGATTATCAAATTACGTTCGCCGATTGAAAGTTCAATATGTACTCGTAATTGATAAATTTATCGAATAACAGCGCTACATGACGTTTTAATTGTCTCTTAAAATGACAACGAGAATTGTTTATCACAAAATAATAGAATCCAGCACCACGTGCACGACGTCACCCTGAACCTCCAGCTGTCATCAAAGCCGCAAGTAATCAGCGATTCACAACCACGTTTTTCCCGTTGCGAAGTCCACGGCTGCTGCAGACTGTCTGATGCAACGACGAGTTTCCCCGAAAAAAAGAAAGGAAATCAATGGCGGGAAAAAACGTACGCGGAATATCCATAAGCTCAGTCTGTGTACGTCGGCTTTCCGCGAGCAAGACGTGCTTTTGAAACATCCTGGCGAGCCGTGTCCGAGGCTATTACTTCATCGTTGCTGTTGATGGCGATTGGGCGGTTTCACATTTTTATTTTCGCGTGTCCCGACGCGAATGCCGGGCACGTCGAGGATGTAGACGCGTGGACACGGACACGTATGTCAGGTGCGAGGTCGGGCTGTATTGGCTATAGCGATCGATAGTCGATCGATTTTCGCCGGTATTGGCCAATCCGATTTTTCGGGGCTTAGATCGTTAAATTGGTCTCGTGGAAAATTGCCAGGATCTTTGTACATACAAAGTTTCATCATTTATGAATTCATTACAATGATCGCAATTGAATTTCGCGGCTACAGAAAATTGAGCATATTCTAAGCAGAGCATTTTCAGCGCTTGTTAAAATCATATTTATCTAGAAATTCTGGAAATACTTCGAACAGAATTTCTGGTAATATATTATTTTAAAAAATTTTTACCGGAAATTTCCACCAGTGTTATTATATTTACGATATTTTTGCCTGCAGTTAATTAATATGGCGCCAAAATCGTTTAATATATCAAAGCAACAATTGGAAGAATTCGAATTTATATGCATGTTGCTACCATATCAAATTTTACGTCATATGAAATATCCCAACACAGCTCAGTTCTCCGAAACAGTGATTAAACTTGAACTACTTTGTTAATTGAGTACGAATGCGCACTCACATCGACTTTATTACTGACACCATCAGACAATTACAAAATTCGAATCTACATGCATTTCGGACGATCGATTTAGTGAAATCACATTGTCTAATAGAGAAGAGCATACGAATGGCCAAAGCATATAGAACAATAAATGGGACTTGTGCGTGCGTGTGTATGTCGAGGTTAGAAAGACCGAGGCTACAATCGTTTCATTGACATTCGCGTACCGTCTGAGGTCCTGTCTTCAACTGTGATTGGAATCTGTTTTGCGCATCGGACAATCGTGCAGCATTTTGTTACAAGGCTTCTACGTGGATTTATTATCATTTTGATTGACAAAAATTATGTTTATAGTTCAAGACCATTATAGCAAAAAAAAACAAGGTTAAACACCAAATCAATTAAATTAAGCTGCAAAATCACGAAATATTATTCATTTATATCAGAATCTGCCACTTACTTGAAACAGGCTGTGCAAAGTGTTACAGTGGCTACAAGAAATAAGCCACTGATAATAAGCAGTGAAGACGAAAAAAGGAGAAATGAGTAGATGTTTACTAGCAGAAAATGACAATCCACGGACCGGTAAAATTCTGGGCCAGCCACGATACAGGGTTTCTGTGTCATAAGGATAAGACGATCACGATCATTGCGGCTTCCGCGTATAACTTTCGACTCTTCTCGCTCCGATATATTAAAAGTATAGAAAACGCTTACACACACACAGAGACACTCTCCTGAAGCAAACAATCCCGCACATTATACACAAAACGTCATCGAAAATTCAATTACCTCCTTGTCGCGCAACGAACGTTTCACATGGAGCAAAACTGTCACGAAATTACCGGAAAAAAAATGAAGCTTCGAATATCACTGTCACCCCTGGCACTGTTTTCACGTCGAGGAAGCTTCTCGATCGAGCGGAGAAAGGCAATTTCACTTGGTGTATATCGCGAGCAACTCTACGTCTGCAACAGCAGCAGCTCGCGGAGGATCTGGCCGTGACCTTGTGCGCTACGTCGTCGAGGACTATACTATAACGCTCTCTTCCTGGCCAGGAAGGAGGGGAGAACACTCCACAACCGGTCAACGGACCATGAGGTCGGGAACAGGTTCGTCGACGTGAGTGCGCGTACTTTCCACACGCGTCGGATCGGGCGTGTAGTATAACGGTCCCTCTTGACTGTATACTCTTATACTCCCTCTTCCGCGTGGACGACTGTCTATACTATATACTCGTGCCGCTTGCTTTTGCGACGGAATTCACCGTGGGTTGTAGAGAAACTTTTTTTTAATACTCTCCAATTTATGTACCTATATTGTTACGGGGAGGGAAAGTACGCTAGTGTGCGTATGTGACAATATCAATGATTTTTTTTTCATTTAAGGGAGATGCGTCCACCATGGGTAGCTCCCAGTATGGCTATTTTTTTTTTGTGTTTCCAGCTTCTATTATCTGATGTATATTTGCGGTCTATTAAACGTGACTGGTATTTTAAGTAAAATTACAATAGAAATGAGTGATTTAATTTCAAGCGTGTCAAAAGTTATTACAAGGCTCAGCCCTTTCTTCCTATGTATACGCTTATGTATTGTCTAATAATTTTTATGCAAAATTTACTAAAAACTACTACTTAAATTCTACTATAAAAAACGATCTAAGGAAGGCACGAAGATTATAAATTAAAATTTTCATCGCGTCAATAAAAGGTTATGCCAAAAATCACTAACGATAGTCATACTGGGCGCATATCCCCTACTACACAAGGTTCTAGAATATTTCATACTTTCAGAACCACAAAACTCCTCTTTTCTACTTGTACACGATAACTGATTGGCACTCAGTTGTATTTTTCGAGTAGCGAATCTTTCTTTTCTATAATGATTTCCTATATACTCACCATTCAGAGAAATTTTCATCTCAATGTTAAACATTGAAAGTCGACTCGCTATTTACGATTTAAAATTTGTTGTCGACCACACGCTAATAAATATGTATGCACGCGCGAAAGTGTTTGCACATCGTTTACTTTTTCTCTGCAAAGTCAATGCTATACTTTTGCACAATCAGCTACCGAGAGCTCTTCGTTCGTTTTCTATACGAATAAATCATTCTCGCCATTTGCCTTCTACCATATATAGGAGACTACAGGTACACCTGGTACACTGTAATTTTATTCAGAGAGGAGTAGACTGAAGTACATTTACGGTCCGAGACAAGATAGGCTGAAACTGTAAATAGACTTTACTCTCACCTCGCATGTCTAACTGCAGACTTCCGACATCGAAGGCTCTGGAAGCTCGCGAGGATGCACTTAATGATGCAGTGCCACTGTCGAGTTTTCGAGAAACCCCCCCGAGTCGCTAATGAAAACGTCCGCACGAATTTTCCCGCGCACTTTCCCACGATTCAGAAAACTTGATTGACACCTATGCAGCAGTATACAATACGAACGGTAGACGTACTCGGATTCTTAATCGGCGTTACGTTATATTACCTAGCGGTGAAGTCAAAAACAAAACTCGGGCACTGTTAAAACTTGGAACACGCAACGGTAAAAGTGTTCGCGCGTATATTACGCAATTGGAAACAACAACTCGCTTCGGAGCGAAGAAAACTAAAGCGTGTATTAAAATTCTGACCTGTCAAAAGATGTCGAAGCAGAAGAAAAGAAGACAGCAGCAGACGTGACTCGCCTTCCGTGTAACAGTGCCGACTCGAGAAATTGTAAAGCTTCTATAAGGCAGCTCGTAATTAATCGCGGAAGGCGCGAAATCAGAGGAGCCGATAGAACATCGAGCACGACTCGACAGATACGTCACGTCTCTATAGGGTCCCTGTGTCGATGTTACGATTGCACACACTTTGTTTGTCGAGTTTTATGCGTTGGATAATTTCGCGCAGGAGCACGATTGACGAATTTCAGCGATAGGCTCGGCGTAATCGTGTCGATGAAGAACATTATTCGTGATAAAGGCAATTTTTATTGTATCGTTTAGCGCTTTTATTTGCGTTCGTTCTGATTTTTCTTATATATATGTATTGATAATTTTTCAGAAGATTAAATTCGGCGAAGACTTGTTGGGAATTTAATTAATTGTTATTATAGATGCATACGATATACACTCGGTCATTATAGCTGTTGTAATATGCCGTTAAAAAACAGTTCCAAAACTCATAAAAGCGCTGTATACATTATGATTATTCAACGAGGCGACTCACGAATAAAAAATATATCGTCAGACTCGTCACATCTTATCGGTGAATAGACACGTATATCCTCGCTCGTAAATTTTTTCTAATTTAACAACTATACGTGTAATCAAAATAAAACCTACAGATGATATACACCTGTTTACTGCATAACGTAACCGATTACTCCCTCAACTAATACCCACAAAGTCATTCCGAACCGGTTCTCTCTGCGCGCAGTCATTGGCATCGACCGCTACTTATTATCTCAGCGAATTAACGTAATCCAACGACACAGCCAAATATTTCCAGGAGCTTTTGCGCGTCGTTCCTTACGGTATTTCAATTTCGATCGAACGTTTCATCCTCTGACAATAATATACGCGTTTAAAAAAGAAGCGCCAGGTATGCGCGCATGTGTAATATAGCAGCGTGACTATATGGCTTACGGTATATGTAACTCGCGCCGACCTACTTGTCCGTGGGAGGATGATGCGTATAAGTATACGAGATTTATCCCGCACGAACTTTTTGCTTCAACGCCATTGGAAACACCAAATTTTTTTCTACTATTTAAGTACACTGAGAGAAGAGTTAGTTGAGCCAAATATGATTTACTCTTCTCTCAGTGTATCTTCTTTTTTTCATCATGAATGTAAAAAGGAGAGTTATCAAGGCATAAGCATTCGGAGACAACTCTTGCGGTGTAAGAAAAAGAGCAATACTCTAACGGAAGCAGCTGTCGAAGTGCGTGCTACGTCAGGGTTAAGAAAGAGCGTGAAAAAGAATGCGCGGCATAGAATATACAAGGCACGTAAATAAATGAATGAAGGAGCCAGGAAACTGAGTGGCGTTGCGAAAAGGCTTATTTTTATTTTCGTATAATATCGCACGCGCGCGCGCGGAATTTCACTACTTTCTTTTATCAACAAGAAAAGAGAGAAAAGGAAGACAATCGAGCTATATACTGTGATACAATAGCGAGATTACGAAAAATATCGTATACACGCATTTTTCCCCAAGTGTATATAACAATTGCAACATCATCGCACCGTATTATCCGCAAGAAGCAGCGCAATTTCCCCGAACACAATAGAATCATCACCTCTTCGACTGGTCGATCTAAAAATTCGCAGAGAGCAGTAAATTTACACGACAAAACAATGAGTAAAGAGACTGACTGCAGCTATAATAGCGCAGCGCACGCGATTTCTTCCGGCTGATTTTGCGAGCCGCTCGACGTCGTGTCTCGCGGAGCTATACCTATTGCTTTGTCGCGTGCTGCATCGTATTCCTTTTTCATTTCTCCGAGCAAAGCCGCTGCTCAGTGAAAACGTAAGTAATACTTGCGGGAGTTTGACCTACTCTCTTGTAGAGCGTGTATACCTGTTGCGCGTCACGTACGCGCGGGTAGCTATATATACACTTATTGAGCTTCGTGTGGCTCTTCTTAACGAGCGTTTTTAATTTTCGTTAACGAGCTATGTTGTTTCGTTTAGAATGCATTTTTCGGAGGAGAGTATATTAGCAGCAGCACGTGGTGGGACAGATTCGATTTCGAATGCTATGCGCTGCGATTCCGGTTTTCTATTTGAAATCGAAAGCAGAAGACCTTAAGGCCTTTCGAAATCATCGCCGATGGGCGATATACTGATCAATTATTTCGGGCAGGTGTTTGACACGTTGGGAATAATCATGATTGCGAGAGTATTTTAATCCTACACGTTATTGTATATACATACGTTCTTTTTTCGATTTGTACTAAACTGTCGATTGAAATTTTCAGGAGGATGTTGCGGCTCGATGAAGAAGCGCACGATCGTAGGTGGCTACGCGTTCACCTGGTGGTTCGTCACGGACGTGCAGCGGCTCTCGCTGGAGGTGATGACGCTGAACCCGGTGTGCGAGAGCGTCGAGACGGCTCAGGGCGTCCCGCTGACCGTGACCGGAGTCGCCCAGTGCAAGATCATGAAGGCCGACGAGTTGCTGAGCACCGCCAGCGAGCAGTTCCTCGGCAAGAATGTCCACGAGATCAAGTCGACCATTCTGTCGACCCTCGAGGGACACCTTCGCGCCATTCTTGGTGAGTGTTATACTTGTACACTGACACATATACTTATATGTCGGTTTGATAAAAATTAATCGAATTTCCGAGCGCAGGAACCCTCTCGGTGGAGGAGGTTTACAAGGACAGGGACCAGTTCGCGGCACTGGTGCGCGAGGTCGCCGCACCCGACGTAGGACGTATGGGTATCGAGATCCTCTCGTTCACCATTAAGGACGTATACGACGACGTGCAGTACCTGGCATCGCTCGGCAAGGCCCAGACTGCGGCTGTAAAGAGGGACGCCGACGTCGGTGTCGCCGAGGCTAACCGAGACGCTGGCATCAGGGTGAGTCTTCGATTCTTTCAACTTTTCCTCGAACGTTCTTGAGTAATATAATCATTCGCTTTGTTCTGGCAGGAAGCCGAGTGCGAGAAGGCGGCGATGGACATCAAGTACAACACGGACACGAAAATCGAGGACAACGCTCGGCTGTACCAGCTGCAGAAGGCCAACTTTGACCAGGAGGTCAACACGGCGGTAAGGGATTTTTATGCATCAGATAATATCCAGTAGCTTTTCTTAGCCCGAGTTATAGTCTATAAATTTAAAGAGAAATAATTGCACACCTTACACAGAAAGCGGAGGCGCAGCTGGCCTACGAGCTGCAGGCGGCCAAGATCCGGCAGAGAATACGAAACGAGGAGATCCAGATCGAGGTGGTGGAACGACGCAAGCAAATCGAGGTCGAAGACCAGGAGGTGCGCAGAAAGGAGCACGAGCTTCAGAGCACCGTCAGGCTACCCGCCGAGGCTGAGAGCTACAGGATCGGCAAGGTGTCCGAGGGTAAAAGGTAATTAGGCTCGATCTCCTCTGCTGTATACACTATACACATGTGTATAGACGTGAATCTTTAATTGAATCTTTGATTGATTTCAGGGCGCAAACTGTGGAGGCTGCCAAGGCCGAGGCCGATCGCATCAGACTCATCGGAGAGGCCGAAGCTCAGGCGCTCAAGTCGATCGGTGTTGCTGAAGCCGACCGCATGACGATGAAGGCCGCTGTCTACAAGAAGTACGGAGAAGCTGCTATTCTCAATCTCGTCCTCAACGCGATGCCCAAGGTCTCTTTTTCTTTCTTTTTGTCACAAAGATGGATATACTCTAAATCGAATAATTTACGTAAACTAACGATTGCTTCGATTTCCGTACCGTAGATTGCAGCGGAAGTTGCCGCACCACTGGCCAGGACGGAGGAGATCGTGTTGTTGGGTGGTAGCGACGTGACGAGCGGGGAGATAACACGCCTCGTCGGCCAGGTTCCACCGGCAGTCCAGGCCCTCACCGGCGTCGACCTCTCGAAAGTAAGACTCAAGAAAAAAACGCCCGAGCCCGTTAAGAAATAAACCAACTCGATTCATGTCGGCTGGGAAAACACGCACGCCTGCTTCATAACGCATACTATGCATTGATATACGCATTGGACATATACGTATATTTACATGTGTAATCTGGCGCAGTTGGAAATAATGATGTATAGCTCTGCCGAGCTGCAGTCGGGATTCCGTGTAATTTTTCAAATCGCTTGCGAGCTTGATCCATTTTCTTTTTTTTCGGCAACTGTGGTTAATTAAGTTTTAACACGGTGTTTAGAGTAAAATATGCAAGTATAGAATTGATGAATATGTTAAGAATGGTGAAATTATTTCCAACTGTGCAAACTAATCGTTGCACTGAGCACTTCACGCTTCTATACTAACACATACGTACAAATGTTTGTAAACTATCTTTTGTGAACATAATATGCTTTGCACTGGCAGAACTAACGCTTGACAATGACAAATCGACTTTTTTCCCAAGAAAAAATACGATTTTATTTCGCTTGCAAAAACGAAAGTATGGTACACTAAAGAGTTTATCTCTCTAGATAATTTAAGGATGATGCACCGTAGTAATGTAAAATGATGATAATCCTCATAAATTGTTTGCACTTCTATTCTAAGAATACCATACTCTCAAATAACTACTATGATCAGTATTGCAGTCTATGCAAAAACTAAAAATATTTTTCTAATCATCTTTCATGTAGCTAAATTCTTAACATACAGTTAGTTTTCTAACAATATTATACATAAATTTCAAACACCGCGTGATGAAATATCTTGGTCGTTTGGAATTTTCGTATATACACTCTACTGGAAAAATAAGGAGGAGAAATTCATTGTTCTCTTTATCTCCGTCTCTATTTCTATTTATAGAAAATATTCAAAATTAATTAATAATAGCAATATCCTAAACGAACCGATGTATTTGTAGGTGCTTGGAAAGATTCCGGGCGCTAAGTAATTACAGCGAGAGCGCGGCAAATGACGGGCAGCGACGACATAGAGCTACTACTACTACTACACTGACGAGTCGTCGGATTGAGGGAGAGACTGGCTGACGATTAAATTTGACCACAAACTACGAACGATCCCTCTATATCTGTCTGACTATTTTCTCTCTCGCTAATAAATGTCTAGCACACTACAAAGAGTCTCAAGCTACAGTCGCGCGTTTTATCTGTGTGTTGTTGCGAAGCGAGAGAGAGAAACGCGCGTGTATATATATATATATATGCACGTGCGCTCAGCGCGATGTTTCTTCGACGAAGGTAAAGAAAGCTTATGATCATGACAAAAAGAAGGAAAGTTGATGCAGGGAGCACATTGAGAAAATTAAAGCCTGGCATTAGTCGTTGAGTATATAAAAATTAATTTGACGTTTGGTGTCTTCGTGATCCACGAGCAGCTTTCGTCGGTTTGCTTAATGTTTGAGTAACATACTTGTTCACCACAAAATCAATGAAAAACTAACTTTGTTACATATATAACTTTTTCTTGTTATCGTACAAGTAGATAATGCCGGTTTTGATTTTCAAGGCTTTTAAAATTAAAAAGAAGTGATTTGATCGTGACGACACACAAGCCTATCAGCCTCTCCTGATTAATCAAAAGAAACAGCACCTGTTACCTCTTTGCCACAATATTTATACCTCCATAGATAGATGACTTTTGTTTTTATTCCTCTTTATCTTTCTCCCTAACTTTTAAGAAATTGTAATAATTTGAAAACGCAAAGATGAAAAATCGACTGTTATTGAGCTCGAGAGTATTAAATCGTCTCTACGAAAAATGGCATAGGCATTGCATTTATTTTTAATTGAAATTAAGAAATATTAATTACATGCATATTGCGCAGAACAGTAAATTAACCAATACCTAGAGCTTTGCAATGGAAATAAATATTTGCATTTGTCGCTTTGTTAATATTTTGAAGATTCTTTAGTAATTATTTTTCAAATATTAGAATGTGAAATATTTAATATTAGGTGTGTGATGAATGTTTTCAAAACATGTTACGTAACTAAATACACATCTGTCCCAAACAAGCTTATGATACAATTACATTTTCTGTACAAAAATGTATAGCTTTAAAAAGTGATTAATTTTACGTACAAATTTTAAGGGATGAATATAATATTATATACTGTAAAAAATGCATTCAGATGCATATTTTTTAAATTAATTTACATATATTTTCCTACTTCCACAATAAAGATCACTGCCTATATATACTCGATATGTAAGGACACTGCCTTCGTAGTAGACGAGTTAAACGCAGCTCGATGACAGTCATTAATGCGTGTCTAAATCTAGTATAATGCCATGTACGAATTAAAGTGATCATTGAACTCGATAATAAGAACAATTAAATAAGAAGAGCTCGTCAAAATTATAAGTCCGTCTATTTTTGCGATTGGAAAAGTGCAATTTTCTCGATCGAGCTGTGTTCATCGTAAGTAGAAAATTTCTTATAGCGAGCGCTCTTCAGAAAACAAATAAAATATGTAAATATTAAATTAGTATGGCAAATTGACCGAGCTTTTATCCGTCTTGCAAACGAATAGTTCAAACTTTTTTCGAATACCTCTGTGGGTCATTAAGCATTAAGAAACTGCAGTCCTTTAATTCATTTTCTGGTTACAAAAAGCAATGTATTATGATAAAAAAAGACATTCAATAGCATACATGCATGCAAATTTAAATAATCTAAGAGAAAAACGTAATCTACTATACAAATGTATAAAGTTAACAAAACGTTCATATTTTCTTCTTTTCTGAGATAGACTAACGAGAGATTAAAAGTAAAAAATACAAAAGTCAATGAAACTGCGAAAGGAAAGCAAAACCGTGAGATACATTTATCGCTATGAATCTATTATAATATCGAATCTTAATTTCATATATTTTTACATAAGTATGAGCATTTAAAATAAATAATTTTGAACTGTAACTCTTTGTTAACGAAGTAAAACGAACTCAAAGTGAAGCATTACGAACTTATGTATTGTGCATCTTCGAATGAATTGCGGCGGTGTTGTGTGTATTTGGTTTACATTTTATTCTCTGTAATACATAAATATATACGCATACTTTTATTAATTATACACTTTTTGTAATAATTATTATCATTAAGGTAATTAATTTTTCTTTTGTGGATTTTTGTAATAATTGTTAGCAAAGTTAAGTTTAATATTTACACGACGGTAGCGTCCCTGAAGCTGCATCTTGATGGCAAGATTTCGACCGGAAGTAAAAGCGTGAACTTGACAAGCGAGGCTTTAGGGATGCTAAATAATGCAAAATGGATACTCTTTGTCTACTTATTCTTGCGAAAAGAGAAAAAAGTGTAAAGTTTAGATATTTTTCGCTTGAATTATTAACACTTGCCTTTTGTAATGAAAAAATGTATGAAAATTTAAAGAAAAAAAATGTATAAAATTGTAGTGTGAGTGATGACAAGATAAAGCAAGTGTAGATCATCAATTTATTGAAGTTTTGTCTGAAATTTAGACATTTATTAACATTTGCTCTAATTAATTAATTGATGAATTGAATTTTTGTAACTTTTACACCAATGAAGAGTACAGTAATAATCATAGAGCCTAATTTTCTTCTAATAAGGCTGATTTAATCTACAGTTTGCTCGTATCACAAAGCGTGTCCATTTTATATGTACGATTTGATGATTGTAAAAAAGAGACAAACCTTAATCCAGTAAAAATCACCGCAAAGTGAATGGACTTATGCACCATATACGCATGTTTGGTTAGAGTTAAAAAAAATATTCGTTAACGATGGTCAATCATCAGTAGAAAATATATGTATACATTTAATAATTTTTCGTTATCAGGATAGATAATTATAGTTTACAGGCGTATGCAATCTCTGTGTTCCTGCAACGCGCAACTTTTACAGCTACGATTGCATTGATGATAATTTTCACTTGTCCGTCTATTTTATACTCTTGTAAATAAATACGACCAGACTCACTCTCGTGTATATGTGTGTAAGTCAAGCACGGAACAGAATGTAGTGGCATTTCTTATGATGTACGGGCAGAACTCTTATAGCATTTATATAATTACAACTTGAGATCCCTCATCGCATCAGTATACACAATTTTAAATATACCTTTACTTTTAAAGTATATACATATATTTTTTTAAAGGAATATCTTTATGCAAATATATTGTTTTTATTTTATTTTTGTTTATTTACATTTTTTTCTTTTACTTTTTAACTCTTAGAAAGTATTTTATCATTTAGTTACCTACGTTTAAGTTCTTGAATTATATACTAACGTCTTTTTATTTTTGACTAAAGATTTCGTTATATTATTTAATGAGTATTCCTTTATCACTACGCGCAGAAACCATAATCTATATGCCAGTTGTTTGTGCCAATGCATTATTATATCTGTGCACGTCGACTTTTAAGCATTTTTTGTTCTTATTCGTAAGAAAAAGAAAGCTTTTATGCATATTTGTCCACTGAATTCGATTTCCGATACAAATTTTAAATAATAAAGCAAAATGAAATTAATTTCTGTAGCTAATTAACAAAAACATTTCTTTGACAAACCGTTTTAAATGTATAAAAGAAATTCTCGTTTTCAGATAAGGTGTACGTTTGTACATAACTTGCTGCGAAAATTTACTCGTTTGAGAATGATATTGAAAAAAGTTCAGAAGCTTGAGAGATATATGGAAAACGTACCAGTTACAATACAAGCTCTAATTCTCAAAAAACATCGTTCATTTAGTCTACACATTGTAAAAATTATGTATTGAGTATTTGATGATTATTATAGAGAAAATTTTTACTCTGATGCATGATTTTAAATTCGGTTAAATTGAAACAATTACATTTAATGCTTCTTGTGGAGCGTAATTTTTAATGAATTATAGGTACGTGATAAAAACTTAAAACTTTCTCAAATGATCATCGAATACTTCATATTTTATATTAGAGAAAATACAAAACAATATTTCGAAATCTCAAGATATTTAGCCTGACCAAAAAAATGCTTTATGTGCATAACAGAATGATATACGTAGATAGCCATACGCAAATATTTATTTAGGAAAAAATCTACTCTTTTGTAAACGACGAAGAAAAAAACCAATTCAGCAGAAATAATATATATTTTGAAAGTCGTGTAGACTGAAAAACTTTTCGACGATTAGTTAGATGGCATTATAACAAAATGCTACCTATGTAACCTCTAATCTCTTACTGAAAGTCATTGAACACACGATTCTGAATTAGTGCATATTTTTAATAAATGGAGCCTCAAAATAATTAAACTTATGTTGCAGTTTCAATTGATCCTTATCCTCCTTGTTATAAGTGCAAATTCAAGAGAATGTTATTTTAATTAGAAAATAAGTTCAAACCAATTTAATAAAATAATTATAACTTATTAGGATTTTATTGACAATTTTGAAAAAGAATTACAATGAAGATATTACGTTTCGTAGTTATACCCCTTAAATAATAAAAAAATTCATATAAATACCGGATTCAATCTAAATTACAAAAAATGATACAATTTTTTCATAACTAATAAGTTATAACGATAAGGGAAAAATAATACAAATTTATAGACGCTCAATAACATTTATTCTCCTTACAACATTCGCTTCATAAGTGTAGTACGTTCTACAAACGTTTGTCACGCAAGATATACAACGCTAGCGTGGTAAAAATCTGGGCGCGATTCTATTCCATTTAAATTTTCCATCACACCTTGCATTCTTCCGACTTTCTCTCATATTTAATATAATATATTTTTATATATAATATATTTTTTATCAATGATCTCATTTTGTTTTGTATACTATTTACAATTAGGTAATCGCAGTTCTCCAAGGTATGTGTCTTGTTTTCTTTTCATTAGTAAATAATAGTTAGTAGCGGACGCCTACACTGGAAATAGCTCTCGTAATATCTCCCTTACGCGCTACGATGTTAATTAATTATATTAATTACTTATATCACATTGTTCGTGTACACACCTTCTTTATCGCGTTGCGATTATTCATTTTTTTACGCTGTCTTCTCACTTTTAACACTTATCTCGCTTTATTTACAACAGTGTACCTATCTTCATTTTCTTATTTTTTTCATATCCGACAATCTTTTCTCACTGAATTTTTTTCTCTCACTCACAGTCATGCTATTTTCTCTCATCACATTCGTTTCGTGTTTAATCGCTCTTTCACTCTTACACAGTTCAAGTCTTGCAGAATCGCATAGATTTTACAACTTCAATCACCCACTCTACAGTCTATCAGTCCCCAAACTCTTACTCCTCGACATTTTTTTTTTTTTATTATGCTTCGTCTTTCTTAGTTTTTTTTTCGATAAGTAGACTACTTGCTACGACTTGAGGCGAACATTCGACTCGACACATTGATGAGACAAATTTGAAGGATTAGATTAGCTTAAAAGGGACATAAATTCTTCTCTATTTGTGAAGAAAAGCTTCGTATCATCAAGTTTCCCGACAATTACTGATTGATATTCTGTTTAAAAAATCGCATCACCTTCCCATTAATAACTTCTTGCATGTACTAGCTCCCTTTTTACGTAGTGCATATGCGTAAATAATTAACATGGTTACCTCTTTGCGGGAAAAACGAAAATATATTGTAAATGTACAAATAGAACTTTCGGTGACAAAGAGAATTTCTCGCGCGTGCATATGATTCAATAATAATACTAGTTTACGAAAAGTGACAGCATGCCACAACCCATCGACGATGTCATGCTTAATTAACGGACGTAAAAGTTTCTATCAGTGTATGCGTGTGCACATGTACAAAAAAAAAGTTCTTCCACTAGTATTCTCACATGAATTCCATTCTACTTTTTTTGATTAGATTTAATAGTCAAATGTCAAGACACCGAGCGTTTTCATATTTGGAAAAAAGTATAAAAGCATCGGCTTACGACTCGGGTCCGGACGGTTGAACCAATATTTTTTGTTTCTACATTTTATAGTGCTCTAGCTGCGCGAGACCATAAAGCTAATTTGTATTGTTTAAAATATAATGCAAGAAATGACTGAAGACGTATCCTGATAACGAAAAGCTATTAAAAATTATAAGTAACATATTCAAATTTAATCAGATGTTTTTTGTTTTTAAAATTGCAATGACTAAGTTGAATACAATTGTACTTAATATTTCAATTTTCACGTTAAAATATCGCAGCTTCGAAGTTTTATATCGTCATATAAAAAGATCAGACAAAAAAGCTGCCATTTAGCAGAAAAATCGTTTTGCTTATGCTTAAAATTTTATTTCTACACTTGTTCTAAATAATAGATTTAAAAGTATAATTCATTTCATCAACAATTCACCAAGGATACGTCTTTTGAATTCTGTTGTATATGTCACGTCTACATTACTAATCCAAAGTCAGTTTAATGTTCAATAGCTGATCATAATACATAGATAGAAAAGGTAAGAATTTTTTTATGAAATTCTCTGCAAAATAATAAATATTTTAATAAAAATTGCTGGATTGAAAATTAATCAGACTTTCGGATGATTTTGTCAAGTATACGGGACATAAAGTATGTGGAAAAATTGCTATTTTCATTTTATTATCTCTCTCTTTTTTCTCTCTCTCTCTCTCTCTCTCTTTCTCTACTAATTCCCTGTCCCTTTATTTCTCTCTACTAGTACATTATATGTATATCGATCAAAGCAGTCCATCTGATAATAAACAAGATATGTATATATTTTTCCATTCCATTGTCTAAACACAAGCGCGGGCCAGTAGCAGTAGTAGCATCAACATTAATACACTCAGAAAACGATCCTCTTGTATCAACTATCAATGATTTTCGTGTAATTGATTTTAATGTTAAAATAAAATTTTCCAGTGTGGAAAAATGAGTAATTATAGTAGTAATATTAGCAATAGTTGTAATAATTATAATAAACTGAAGTGCAGGTACTTCCTACTTAACTAAAAAACTCGAATACAATCAAATTCTTTCCGATCCGTATGATGATTATTTACGGAAAATCTTTTCCCCAAAACAAAGGATCGATTTCGCGAGTGCAAGTAATCATTCGGCATGGTCAAGTTATCATTACTTTGCTAGGTGATATCACACCAACTCGTGCTTGCCGGCTTATCGGCCTCGCGACGACCGTCGGTGATCGTGTTCATCACGTGCAGCGTCTTGCTGCTCACCATCTCCGTAGTCGTTTCTGTTAACTTATTACCACCGCTCTCATTTCAGGCGGTCTCGAAAGGTTAAGCGCCGGTCTGTCAGACGGCCGATTGCGAACTTGCTGCTGTACCGTTGTTGTTCGCCGTCTGTGATTGTTGTTGTTGTTGCCCTTGCTGCTGCGCTTGCTGCTGATGATTGCTGCTGACAACGACGACGGGTTTGACCAGACTGTTAAGGTACTGAGCGGCATTGACGGTGAGCGGTAGGTGGCCCTGGCCTACGGACTTCAAAAGCGGTGTTCCGATCACCTTGCCGGCTAGCGAGCTTGGAGCAAGGATCACCTGGCTATTTCCTTGAGACACGACTGTCATTGGGGCAACAATGGGCGTCAAACCGGCGAGCGGTTGATGACCCGATGCCACTAAATGACAACCCGGAGCCAGACCTTCGTGCTGTTGCTGATTGTTGGTGGATGAAGCAACATGCCCGGTATTGGTGCCCGTTTGCTGCTGCTGAGAGCCACTGGTTACTTGCGACGTAGCCATCGACTTATTGGCTGGTTGAAGAGAGACACCCGCATGGCTCAAAGTCAAGCCTGGAAAAGAGAGACCATAATTAAATTACTGAAATCGCAGCAGTGGAAAGCACCTCTCGTTTGAAAGAAATAAAAAGTCGTGTGGATTGTATTCAAAGTAAATCGAGCATTTTGAGCTTCGAGACACTCTGCATACAGTCAACTTTTAATTTAGCACCAATTTGTTACAAATACGCAACATTGCGACTTGACCTTGGTATATGGTGCTAGTCATAAGTGTCTCAAACTACGAAGAACAAAAATGCGTACAAGCATGCTATATAACAAACAAGTTGTTAAAGTTTAAAAATCACCTCCTTGGACGGTCAGAGGCTGCGTCTTGACAGACCGGAACATGCCGTTGGCAGGCAGGATGTTGAGTTCGGCACCGCCTGGCAATCTTGCCAGTTCGGAGCCATTTCCGCCTACTAATGCTACACCGCCGACCATCTTGTGTGTCGTTTGCGCGGCATCAGCTGTCCTAATTCTGGTCTGAGCGCCTTTGAGAACAAAAATAAACGTTCGTTCGTCATCACACCTCAGAAATGTACTTTTAACGACAAAAAATATCGTAGTAAAACTTACTAGTGACAGTGAGGGCGGGCGCGTGCGTGGTAGCGAGAACAATGGGCCTGGTTTCGTTGCCGGACATGAACGCGACGGGTCTAACTTCGTTGCCCGAGGATTGAACGGCAAGCGCTAGAGGCCTGTTGCCGCTGCTCGAGTGCACAAAGGTGACGCGGTTTTCGTTGCTCGCGGCGGTCGAGTGCACGACGAGGGCGACGGGCGTGGGCTCGCCGGAGCCGGTCCCTGTGACCGAGCCGTTCGACTGCACTATCAGCTGTCGGCCGTCACCCGGTATCACCCTGAGTCCGGGTCCAAGATGTTGCAGCGTTGGCATTAGCGTCGCCAGGCCCTGGCTCGTATTCAGCATCTGCGCGCTAATCGGTAGGTGGAGCTGCGCTGGCTGCTGTTGTTGCTGGGTAATTTGCTGCTGCTGTACTACCGTAGGCGATATTGTGACTTTTTCCTAAAATTATACAAAATGACATTAGACTTGAGAAACGTAGTTTTTTTTCCTCTCCATACAAATAAGAAATACGAACCTGAGCGGGAGTAGGAATGCTTGGCGTCGAAGCGCCAGGGCTGGAGCTCGCAGGCGGACTATCCCTAGAACTTTGGGCGAGATTGAGACCTTGGGTCTGGCTAACCACGGCTGCAGTCGCCAACTGACTGTGTATGTTATTGCTGTTGCCTCCATTACCATTGGTGGCGTTCGTCTGAGGCGAGCTCGCGGTCGCCGCACTGCTCAGGCTGCTCGTGCTGCTGTACCTTGTGCCGCCACGCGCCAGACCGCTGCTCGGAGCATCCACCTCCATACACTCCGATGCTGAAATTAATTTTTTTTTTTTTTTTAATTATAAATATTTACTATTGCAAAGTCCTTAACAGAGTATTTACGACGAACGTCAAATTTTAAATTTAATTGAACATCTTTGGCTGAAGTAAAGGTAATACGAGTAACTGCACTCTAGACTCACCATTTTTTGTGACGTTAGTCTCTATCGTGGAATTGTGTTCCGGGAGAAGAGTGCTAAAGTCGATGTGATCCCAAGTGGCAGCGAGCTCCTTCTTCAGCGAGACTATTTTCTGCTGCGAGGTTATCTTCTCCCTGGCGAGTTTCTCCATTTCGTGCTCGTAATCCCGCTCCTTTCTCCTCAAGCTCTGTAATCAAACCGTCGTTTCTTTCATTAATTTCAAACCAAAATTGCTCCGCATCGCTTAATTATACGTATCGAGCCTTAACTAACTATCGCTCAATTACAATTCGTGAAAAAAAAAAAAAAATTGTTTTGTCGCCCATATTCAAAGTGGCTTCAGACAGATGGTCGCTCGAAATCACTCTGCAATATGCGCATTCGATCTAGCACCCGACATTACACAGCCGCAATTGGAGATACGACCTTGCCTTGGTATTGGGTGCTACGAAAAAAACTTGAATGTGTGATATGTCGCATTCAAGCAAATTTCGTATTTACTACGCGGGGAATTGAACCGACGATCCCAGTGGCGCGAGGCCATTGATCTACCGACTGAGCTACGCACGCGAGCACAGGGGACTCGTGGATTTTCAAGTAAAATAGCTACCTACTACAGTATGTATGGTGCTGCCGTTGCGGTGGTTCCCAAACTTTATGACACTGCGTCGTTTCTTATATATATGACATTTAAGGACTATGAAATTCGCGGAATTCTTGCGGAATCTTAAGCGATATTTTAAATATACTATTTTGCTGTTTCTTTAACAATAAAAAATTCTCTATTATACACAAAAGAAATTATACGTTCGCTCAAACCTATTTGTAAAATTGATAAATTTTTTGCCAGAAATAGTAAAGTATTATTTTCATAAATTTATTTAGTGGTTTCGTATAATGCACGTCCGATCATTCAGAGTCCATTGAAAGTGTTATTCCATTACGCTTGAATTCGGAAAAGAGGCGTTTACCATGTAAATGCGATATTCTAGGAGCACTGACCCTAATACAAGAAAAATTTGCAGTAAATAACACAAAACATAAATAACAGAAAGGTCATTAAAAATACGCGTACAATGCAGCCATTTATTTTTCGTTGCAACGAAAGCAGGAAGCACGTTCGCGTAACAGAATCACAAAAAAAAAAAAAACAGACACACAGAATCCCTTTGACACGCCTGAAACTTTTGATCCCGCGAATATGTAACCGAGCCGGGACACGCCTCTGCACTGTTTCCGCGAGCGCGAGATGCCATCGTCGCTCGCAGATAAATAATGCATGCCGTCAAGTGCATAGCAGCATTCGGTTGCGCGCGTGCCGAAACTCTCGACTAGCAGTATAGGTTGAAGTTATTGCGCTGCGACTCGAGCTCGTATAACCTGCGCTCGACCTATCATTTTTCATATACACGTATATAGATATTAATACAGTTCTCTTTTTTTCGAAAAAGCTCTTTATTGCATATAGAAAAGACATTTGATAGTGACGATCGAGCAAATTGGATGTCTTCCAAAATTGCGTAATAGAAAAATCCCGATGCAGACATAGCAGAGAATCAAAGAAATGCTCTCTTTCTACAGCACAGCAACAGAAACGAGAAAAGAATGCGCTCGGCTGAAGACTGAGAAAGACTGCAGGAGGAGGAATGTTAAAATAACGCTTAAACGCCTGGCGACGAGTAGACTGGTACACAAGAGAAAAAGCAGCTAGCCCTCGCGCGTCTCTGACGTAAAAGGCCGAGAAAAGTCTCGCGCACATTGAAACAAGGATAAGTTAGCGGTAAATACACATCGAGCGTTCACACACACATATATAGACAAGCTCGTAATTATCGCCCCAACGATTGTACGCTGCTGCTGTATGTGTAGATACACAATACGTGTACGCTATACAGAGGAGATGGGAGTCACGAGTTCGGAGCGCTCGCACGTGCATGCGCACATCCCTCCTGCCCCGGCGTATCTTGTGTTGTTACGTTTTTATGCGTTTTTTGCTGCCATCGAGGAGAGGCTTCCAACAAAGTTTCAACTGGCAGCGATTACTTTTTGCTCTATATTGAAAATTACAAAGTTGTTTGTATTGTTGCCGTCCAAAGTTGCCGTCTGACTAGATCGACCTTTACTACTTATCAGCGTTGAAACCTATTCGTACGTCTCCAAAACAGTTTGAATAATTATCATAAGCAAACTAATACCGATATATCAGTATAATTGAGGCAGCTCCCGAACGAAGCTATAAATATAAACCCCCTCCCCTTCTCTGACCAAAACAACGAGAAGATCTTATGAAAAGCCGCGACTCCTATATACTTGTACATAATATGCGCACAGCTATCCGCATGCGTTCGAGTATCGCGCCGTAGCACGTGGCGCAAGGAGGGAGTGGAGAAAGGTCGCGCAGGGCGCACGCGCGTCGCGCAGCACGTGTTCGACTGCGCTGTCTGGCTGCCCCCTCCTTTTCGCTGTATAGCGTGCTTCCCCGGGTGGGGAAGCATTAGTTGCTTATAACGTTCTGTGAGTATTTATCGCGGAATAGGAGCGACGGAGATAGAGTGGTTATATAGGCAGGCGCGGAGATACTAACGCGAACTTATCGGACAAGACGCGAGAGAAGCTATACTACTGATGCTCCTTATCGCGCTTGGGTCGCGAGTCAAGGAACTGTGCTTTGGAGAGATGCATGATTGATTTTGATTTTACTTTTTTATTAGTATATTTACTTATAAGAGTATCGGAAAAAGTGGCTCTCAATGTATATGGCTGCTCAATTTATAAACTCGACCGAGCTTCTTGTCGGTCTGGCTCTTCCGAGACCTTGGAACGGATATCTTAGTATAATCGTTTGAACTAATGTGTATCATAGGCAGATAACGAGAGTATTTACGAGCTCGGTGCGTTAACCCTAGGCTTTTGTTTAGTTTTGTTTTCGCGTCAGCAACAACGTTTGGAAAGTATATAGAGCGAGCGATACGAGAGCTGCAGCTTCCTCGTTTCGTATAACATCAATTTGCAAGCGTTAAAATCCAAAACTCTCGCCCACTCCTTTCTCCGACGTCTCCCACACAATATCCGCGCACACAACACATCGAGTTTAGAGCAAAGCTTCTATATAACGTATCACACAGGCGTCGTACGTGACACGAGTCGCGACGGTGATGGCCGCGACGGCGCTCTAGCCGCACTCTTTCCGTCTCTATGCTTGTCGTGAAAGCCGGTCACGTGGCGGCAGCGCACTCGCGAACGCGTCGTCTGCATATGTATGGAGCAAGTGAAAGAGGGAACTATAGTGAGAGGGGCTATATACACACAATGCAGCACAGACGTGGCTATGTGTACATGTGTGTATGTGTGCGTGGCGTCGACGCCCGGGACGAACTGTGCGCGCAGGTGCCTCTTCCGCTTCTCGCTCGGAAATTTCTGTTCGTCGCTCCGAGGTTTTTCGGCTACATATATATTAGCGAGATATTAGTCACAGCAACGGAATGCATCGAGCGTTTAAGCATCGACACGAGTGTGGCTGCAATAGTCAAAACATCAGGCGTTTTTCGCTCGCGTATGATATGTTTATGAGTCACTCGCTTATGAAATAAGTAGTCGCGCTAAATCGAGAGAATTGCACAGAAAAAAAAGAGACTTGTAAACTGCGCGGCGAATTTAGCCAGAGATAACACGCACATTTCTTTTATAAATGCAGTTCACGATCACGAGTGTACAACAAGTAGTCTGTCGAGAGACGGCGATTTATTCGAGTTATAAATATATACGTAGGTGAAGTTTTTTCTCCTCCTACTAATCCGGCTTGCTATATACGAGCGACGTAGAATACTTTTTTTTATCGTTTCCCCCCTTATGTAAGACTGTTTTTTAAAGAAAAAAGTAGGTCTTTTCGTTTTCAAGCCGTGATTCGCCGAATTTTAAATACTCGCTTTCGGGTAAACATTCGGCCGATATACGAGTCGAATGAATTAAGAGCGAGGCGGACAGACAATATGCTAATCGCGACTTTTACACACGCAAAACTTTTACTATTTTGTCAACATTCGAGACTAGATTTATATTTTGGAAAGGACCGCCCGATCCGTGTATTCTGAATTCCAGAGAACGAGCCTCGCAAAAAAAGTCACACATGCGGTTCGAAGCAACGCAATATACGCAGCAAATAACGTTTCGCAAATTACGAGCAACGCCTTATCGCACGGGATACACGCGTGAGACAAAGAAACGAAAAAAGAACTCGGCTCGAGAAAGAAGAGAACAAGCGTCACGTACAAAACCTCGCATACTCGCGTACACAGCCATGCACACACACACACACAACGTATAGTCGACGCGCAGCCATATCCATCGGTGCGCGCGCAGGCGAGTAGGTATATACAAGGAAGCCGGTGTCGTGCGACGACTCCTTAAACGACGAGCGCGAAAAAGAAAGTAGGAAAATCAAGTGAGCTCGGTCACTCTCCTTTACGTAATTTGCATAACCAATAATAGGCGCGTATAGTACACGTTCTGTGTACGTTTATATGCGAGAACCGTCCGGTGGGGAGTGGAAGTGCGCGAGACAGGCGGTTTCTCCGCTGTGAAAAAAATTCGACGAGCTTTCTTGCGAGTTTTTATGTTCAGACGACGCGGCGTTTCGAATCGATGTATTTCAAATTTCGAAGATACGGGTCTCTTTACGCGACAATACCTCGGTGACCGATCCGTCTGTAATCACCTGTCCAAGCCAAATATATTCTGGAGCGTCGGCAGTTTTATCAAAAGCATAAAAAAATATAGCCGTTCCAAAAGTGCATAACAATGAGCATCATCAGCGGAAACAATACACGGTCGTCGGGACGTAGTACACGACTATCTATAGGTATATGTTACACAAACGCTCAGTGCGCACGCGGTGCGAGACAGGGGAGGGGCTTGCGAAGCAGACAGCGCGTGCGCGCACACGTGGACGAGAGCTGCGGACGGGTGTGCGAAAGGTCAGGGTACGCCGGCCGCCACTGCTTTGTCCCTGTTCCGATGGTGAGCCGATGCCCCATTCCGCTTTCTTATGTACACTTTTGGGGAAAAAACTTGAATATTTGATTGTACACGAAAGACGATGGCGTCGCGGAGAAAGTGCGTAGCGAGTGTCGAAGGTTATCTCGAGTATTTTAGCTTCATCGAGGTAAAAAGCGTCGATGGAATCCACTGCAGAGGCGAGTTTTCTCGCGCGTACGGGTTCTGCTACTATACTGTACAAGATGCGCGTGAAAGTGCGAGACTATGCAGACGTACGTATAGAAAGGTCGCGCGGGAGTTGACTTTCTATAGCGAAGACTTGATGTAAACAGAGGAGAATGGACGCATACACGTATCTCGCACTATGTGTGTGTGAGACTGACCTGTATGTGTCGGATGGCCGCGTGGAGTATAGACAGGTTCGACGACTTCTTCTCGTCCTGTGAGGGCAACTGCTTCTTCAACAGCTCGAAGCACTCCTTGAGGTGTGCCCGCCTGTTCTTCTCGAGCTTGTTGTGCACCTCCCTCGTGCCCGAGCGGATTACGCAGGGTCTGCAAATAAATAGAAAGCTCAGAATATAATTCATCTCGCCAAACGCGTCTGTTTCTACTGGTATCTTTATTTTTTCAAAGACACAATAATATACTTACGCATTGCGAGGCTTCTTATTGTCCGGCACTGTCTCGACGTCGACGATGAGGCTGCCGGCCCCCGACGATGAGTTCTGGCTGTGATTGGAGTTGTGATTATTGAGAAAGTGATTGTGCTGAAGGCCAGGGCTGCCACTGAGACTCGGGGCATCGTGATCGTTGCCGTGGAGCAGCTGGTGGCTAGCGATAATAAGGCCGGGTGGCGAGGTCGTACGGAGGTGCCCGCTGTTGGCCGAGGGTGGCGAGTTGCCGATCGAAGGGCTGACACCCCCGCCCACTCCGCCGCCGTTCCCTCGTACCGGCAGAGCGCGTTGTTGCTGCTGGTGATGGTGGTTGCCGTTCGATCGGTTATTGCTTTCCAACGGATCCTCCTCTGTAAAAAAAGAACGGAAAGCGATTTGTTAGTTCGAGAATTGTTTTGAACGTGCACGATATCGCTGAAAAATTCTGCCTGGCCGCATAATGCGATAAGGCCAATAGAGTTTAGATAAGGCAAGGGGAGGGGGTGACATGGCATGATATAATTAACCACTGCGATATCCAAAAAGATTTCTTCTTACCACTTCAGTGTTGCTTTTAATAGTTGCAAATCCACATTTTAATTGTTTATAGCTCCATGCGGGTCGATATAATGTATAGAACAAAATTACACCTACTTATTCACCCCACCAGCTGAATGCCTATTTTTACTTGCTTTTTTTTACATTAGATAGAATCCTACATATACGACGTGTCTCCACTCCATTCTAAGCGCAGCCGCAGAAATGCTGAATGACCGAGCGCCGTCTAATATTAGCCTCTTCGACTTGCATCTATAATACTCTTTTTGAGAACGCATACTCATTCTTTCGCTGGCGCAAGAGGCGAGCGAGTTTTACTTTCGATAATAGCACTTGCTTGAGGAAGTATAGATGAATAACTAAATTCTCTACAACGAGTTACAATGAAATCGGAACAGCACTCAACTCACCCCGTGCTGAACGTCGATTCATTGCGCACCGAGAAGAAGATCTGCATCACGCATCGAATCTAAGTCTCGTGTGGCACGTGCAGCCCACTGCTAAAATTAAAATCAAAGAAGCATCGGTCCGAAAAAATAAGAAGTGCAGTTCGTGACGAATAAAGAAAAAAAAAGGAGTCACCATTAAGTCGTGTTGGTAGAGAGACATCAGGAGGAGCCGCCGCTTGCGCTGTAAATCAGCGTAGCACGTGTTCGCACATGCGAGTGCAACTCATTCATGCGGCCGCCGCCACCGCCGGTTTGGCTTGCAGCCGCATACCTCACCGCGGCTGAGCTTCCTAAGTCTATTTTCGAGAGAGCGAGTATTTGCGCGTGCGAGGGAGAGAAAGAAAGCTACATAACGCTCTTGCGCGTGCCGGTGGCTGCGTATACATATATATATAAACATCGATGCACTCGGTGACACAGATATATAATATGCTTCGGCAGGAAGTGCTCGTGTGGAATTGCTTTCATGATTTTTGTATTACCGCGGAGAGAGGCTAAATTTGTACCTGGTAAGAAAGAGTGTAAAGATAACTGATAATTACACTTTCTTTCAATAGAAGAATTAAGTTACCATATAATCGTCGAGCCATTCTTTCTCAATCCTTTAAAAATAGAATTTATTTCCAACCGCTTCTCTCACTAAACTATATTATAAGAGAGGAGAGAGCGCAGCAAAAGAAAAAGAAGAGCAGGCGCGATTCTCCAAAAAAGAATGATCGGCCGCGCACAATCTGTGTCAACAAACTCGCGCAGCAGCCGATAAAAGTTCGCGCAAAGGAATTCGCGCGCGCCAGACGGTATACCACATTTATCACGAACAACTCGCGGGACTCGTCAACAAAGCTAAAGGAAAAAGAGACGAGTCGAGAGAGGAGGACGATCGATGCACTAATGAAAGAGATCCGATTCCAGGAAAGAGACCTTCGATCGCCTCGCCGATAATTATTCTTCCTGCAGTTTTTCCCAGTGCGGCTAATTAAAATTTTAAATCGGCCCCCGACTCGAATATGCGGCGAACGCACGCGTACTGCACGTACTTACACGGCTTTGTAAGTTTTGTAATCCATGGATTCTATGAAACATTCATATTTTCTCTATACGAAATCGATCAGACCGAAATAGTTTGCTGCTCGACGAAAGATAATACTGCAATAACAGACCAATGCAGGATTTATAAAAAAAAGTCGATGGTACAATCAAACCGACTGAGCAAAACAAAAACAAAAAACTCGAGCGCATTACTCTGGCGAACGACAGATCTATCGCGTAAATAATCAATGATCGTACACAGGAGATAGCCTTGAAAAAAATGCGAGCGCGAAAAATACGTACGCGCCAGAGACGAAAAATCGCCTAGAAAAAAATAAAATAAAATAAAAGCGAGAGCCTGGATAAGAAGTATAGAATAAGAGGCGAGTCAGGCAAGTCGTCTTGGTCGGCCGCCAAGCGAAATATAACGTTAAAATTAGCTTGGACCTGGTCTCGTTTATCGACACGCTGCGTCGCGCGTATATACACGCCGGATTACTCTCGCCGCTATATAACTAGCTAGTAGGATACGCTTGGCTTCCCCGATCTGTTACTTTGCGCATATTATACATCCTATATAGCATCTCACGCTAAGCGGAGACGGCGTCGACTTTCTATATTTTGTTTTTCGAGATGTTTTGGATTTTAATGAGCCCAGGACAAACGGATGGCTTCCTGTGCCAAGCCGTATACGCTCTATTATATGCTTGTAAATTATAATCTGCATCAGCAACTAAAATGTTATAACCGATCGACAGTCGTTGACACTTTTCACGCGCGTATAAATCTAAAAATAGCGTCAGTTTCATGTGCAGTGTATATTTATATGAAAACAAGCGCTGGTATATATATAAGAGACGCAATATGGAAAGATAAGATTTGGGTCGGCAGCCGAAAATTCACATGATGGGCGTTGTAATAGTGTGTTGCCGAAATCGCGATTTTATCGCGTGCGAAAATTATCTGACGATAAAAAGCGAGCAAACATAAAGCCCAGAGCAAACACCGCTCTACTATATACCTTTTGAAATATTTTACTTTTCGTATAATAATTATACCGGCGACTCTGCAGAGTCAGTGTTATTCGACGTAACTGTATATATAAACTAAAGCTTTTTACAATTACATATCATAATTTTATGAACGCTGTTGATGAGAGCGTATACATCAGCTATTGAACACTTGCCGTACAGCCGTTACGCAAAAGTGTATTTTCGCTATACACTCGATTAAAACGTATAAAATCTCCGTGAGTCGTAAATCACCTCGAGCCAACGCGACGTTATAAGTTTCAATGCTCAAGCAAAGCTCTCTCGTAAACCCAAATTTAACGACGTCGCGTCTCGACTAGGCGAGTTAGCAGGTAATCTCACGCGAATCCGACCCCCGCATACCGCGCGAATAACTTTTTTTTTCGCTTCCAAGCACCACTATATATACATAAACTCTGCACAGACATTCCGTGTAAAACGCGGAGAAGAGCCTTGAAATTATACATCCGCGAGAGCGAGAGAGCCGCTGGAATATCGAATTGCAAAACAAAAGGCATATCCTCACGCGAGCGCGCATTCAAATATAGACACGGCTGGCGCGAGAAATAGAAATTTTTTTTTTGCTTATTTCTATCTTTCTTTTCCTCGTGTATATGCATGCGCACGAATTAGTTTTGGGGTCGATGATGTATGGTAATCCTTTTCGTCGAAATTTATCGCTCTCTGTGTGCAGCTCGTTCGAGAGCTGTGCGAGTGTATTGAACGATTTTTTTTAAATTTGCAAATTATGCAATTTTTATGACTCTATACCTGACGTGTTAGCGCACAAACTGCGCTGTATTATACTCGAAGCTCGTGTTATACGTTGAAAGCTGTTTAATGAAGAAATCGTGTTAGCTTTGAAAGTCCATTTCGTAAAATTTGTATCGGGAAGGACGTGCTTTTTCAATATTATACCAGTCGAGGGAAAAAAATTGTGTATGTGTTCCCAGAAATACCGAACCTTCGACGCTCATTAATAACGAAGCTGCTTTATAGCCCGTAGAGATGTCAATTTTTTCTCTCCTCAAACTTACAAAGAGCGTCTTTCATAAAACTGTCGCGCGGTTCTCGATGCCAAATCTACGATACAGAAGGAGAATTTCAAAGTTTACAACGGAGCAAAGTTGTTGACTCGATATATACATATATATTTTCAGAAAATCGTATATTAGGCTCAGCACTTGCGTCGACATCTTATCTCCTCCTCCGCTCGTCTCGGTCGTGTATGTGCACGTGAAAGTTTTAACGTTGTGTGTTATCAGCTCTGTATTAATATTGGTCTAGTTCGATGGCTCGCAGTTGTAACGTGTCGAGTCACGCCGAGCCACTATCTGCGGATCAATATAAATATTATACAGCGAGAGAGGTTTTTTTCGCGAAATGAAAAATGCGTATATGATATTATATAGTAGCGCCGTGCATCTTCTAGTAGCCAAGGTCGAATAAGGTCAAGGAAAGCCGTGTTTACGTTTCGCCGATAATGCAAATATCAGCGTTAACTGTTAGACGCAATAGTCAGTCCCGTTCGCATAAGGCGATTCACTCAATACAGATCATGTGTATAACGTAATCGGCCGACTAAAAATTTCGAATCGCACGACACACTCGTTTCAAAACAGAAAGTATATACAGTCGCATTATCGCGAGCAGAAGACTGAGAGATGAAACTCTCGCGCGCAAGCATCAGGATAAGCGAATCATCATTGACCGTCAGGTCACGAATCGTCGGGCTAGACGACAAAGAACCGGCGTTTCGACGCTTTCTAAAAGTTAGCGCAAGGTCGATTAAACTCTCCCGCATATAATAGGAAGGTCCTATATACAACACAAATGTACGCGCGCTTATAAGTCAAGGATATAAATTATAGCCGCTCGCGCGGATAAAAATCAACGCCAAAATGAAAGAGAAAAAAAAACGAGCAGAGAGACCGGATTGATTTCTCGATGCGGCCAATGAACGTAAAAACGAACCGTAAACACCGAAAGCTATTTTTACACTCTTGACCATAGTCGAAGGAGCTTTACGATGAAACGAGATCTCTGTTCTTTGCAAATAGGTAAGCACAATACAACACAACTCGTTTTGCGTTTATATATCTTTCTCTCCTCACCGAGCAGGTAGTGCCTGATCCACTTCTTTTTGGGTGGTGGTGGCATCCAGTCATCGTTTCCGCTCACCATCACGCTCAGCCCCTTGAAGCCGTCGTTATTGTTGATAGCGATCGTATGACTGGGATGATCGTTGTTGTTGTTGTTGTTGTTATTGTTGACCGACTGATTGGGGTTGCGGACGGCGCTGCCGGCGAGTCGTGGGTAAACCGCGTCGGCCATCAGGAGTACGCCCATCCTTCTTCGACGTACAACGCCGAGGGTGTAAAAATAGCGCGAGCTTTCCTCGTCTTCTTTCTTTCCCCGCGATTGTGCGGTTCGTTACCGCTATACTGTTGTTACACTGATATACAGCTTCTTCTCGATCCGATCGAAAGCTTCGATGGATTTTGCATCGTATCCTTGGAAGATTCGAATCACTGCAGCTTTTCTATACACACTTTTCTCCTGTCGCTCACAGCGGCGACTTTATCACTCTGGGATCACGCAGCAACAAAGTCTCGGCGCCGCATTACAGATACGACTACATTAGCGTAAGCAGCGATCGTCGAGCAAAATCAAACTTTGATCGATCGCTCGCGATTACGTAAGATACGAGCCGGGACGAGAGGTGGTGTAGAAGAGAAAAAAAGCCAACGCACTTTCCGAAAGCGTCGTGTGTGCATACATCCGCGATGCGGAGAAGTCTCTTTCTCTCGCCTTGCTGTATACAAACAACAACGCACGTCCACGAGGATGATTTCCCTCGACGAGCGGAGCTCACTCCTCGAGAGCAGTGTTGGAGAACTCGGGACACCGGCACACGACGCACTGTATCCAAGTATATAATACTCGCCGCTGCTTTCTCCCGAAGCAGGCGGCGACGACGGCTCTTATCTCCCACTCGTCTCTCCTCTCCTTCGGCTCTGTGCGTGAGTCTATAGATGTGTATCTAATCCGGCGAACAGGCCAATTATTGACATCGGTCACGGAAACGGAAAAACAGCATCAGCCGCGCGAGCAGGTGACGGTGCAGCGTCGTCGCGAGCTATACTCAATGGGCGACGTGAGAGGGAAAGAGAGAGAGAGAGAGAAAGAGCGTGTATGTCGCGAGGCGGCGAGCGCCGACTAAAGTGCCAACTAGAGTGAACACAGTTTCCAACCTGAGAACGATGACGCACGCGCTCGCTCTGCTCGACACGGCGCGGCTATACTCCCCTCCTACTCCACCTCCTGCGCGAGCGAGGAGAGACTTGGCTTAGCGTTCTCTCTCTCTCTCTCTCTCTCTCTCTGTCTTTCTCTTGCTTTTTCTTTTTATGTACTTATACCGTGCAGCGTATAAGTCTGTCTCGAACGTCGAGCTTCCGACTGATATCGCGCGTATCGCGCGGCTCGTTTCTCGACTATTTATCGAGCTATTTATCGGATGATTATACTTTCGGCTATCCGCCTGTCTGTGCGCGTGAGCTTTTTAATTTTCTCCTCGTTCCGTGCATTGTAAGCACGTGCAGCGCCGCTCCGTTATATTGTCAGGAGTGCGTGACGTTCTCGATATACCTATATATATGTGACGCGTTCCGACTTGTTTTGTTTTATAAGCGCGGTATGATTTCACACGGGGAATGTACAGGTTGGCAGTAGAAAACATATAGCCTATATTTGTGAAGTTCGTATTTTTTAGTATTGCTATGTCAAAGCTTCCGACTCTTATTCAATAATAATAATAATATAGAGCACGAGCGTAAAAGTAATGAACCACGTGAGAGGAGAGAGAGAAAAAATGAGCCTTTTATCCTCTGATTTAGGGTTAGCGCTCATCGGACGATATTTATGGAAAAGGGAAGTGTTTTTGACGTCCGAGGGGAATTCTATATAAGCATGACATTCACGAAACGAGTGTTCTCTCAGTTCGCACGTAGTTGGGTTTTGTGTCGCGCCCTTACGCTCCGATGAACAAGACGAAATTTCCAATAAGCAAACACAATTGTATGAAAATTTATGCGATATTTGAATTCTAATAAAACAGCTATATTTATAGGCCAAATATATATGTGGGATTTAATACAATACGTAAACCAAAAAGTTTTGACGAACGTTGCATTTTTTACTGAAAAATAAATAGGAAAGTTTCCTCGAACGTTCTATAAAAACAAAAAAATAGCATATATTGCGAATCGCTATTATATAGCACACTACCCCCTTCGTGTTTATTCGGAAAACACACGCATATACAGTCCCGGCAAAGGGCTGCTGTGTACTCTCGCGATATATAGAGAGCGACGCGTATATACAAAAATAACGTAGCTGCCATCACAACCCAATGAACGAAATCTCTCTCTCTTTCTCCCCTGTAGATTACGCAAGCTACAGTGAGCGCAGACGACTAAGACGACGACGGCGTCGTTGGTGGCAAGGGCTTCGCGCCTTCTTTCCGCTCGCTGCAGGGAGAAGAGAAGCGCAAAATGTAAAAATAAAGCGGAGCTGCTCTGTAGGCACGCACAATGTGGAGCGACACTTGCAAACCCAACGCTGATGCAGGGAAAAATGCCCACGCGCGCGACAGCGAGAGAGAGAGAGAGAGACAGTGTTTATTTTCACTTGCCTTTTTTGCGTTGGTACTAATAGCTCGCTTTATTATGTAATGCAGGGGGAGGGCTCTCGCTTCGGACTCTGATAAAGAGAGCAACGATAGCAGAGAACAGTGTGTGCACACTCTCGGTTTTGATAAAAGAGTGTAATCTTGTCGTTTATCAGGCTGTGCATTCATTTGTATACGATGCATCGTGTAAATTTTTTAAAATATATAATATGGTAAAGCTGCATCTTACATTATAAAATTATACGGATTTAAGGAGGCGAATAAATAAATAATCAGTGGTTTGAACTTACCGTCGATAATGAGCATTTTTTCCTCGCAGAAGAGATCATCCTGCTCCGCACGCTCTCTCTTTAATTTGGCACCTGGAACAGAAAGACAATATAATGTTAGTAGGTATGCCCATTACATAGTCTATTTTAATACGAGTGCAAAAAAAATGATAGTCGGATCAGAGTTTTTTTTGTCTGGTTTTATTTCCGATGTCGTAAAAAAATGTGCCAGATGAGCGGCTTTTCTTAGTAGCTATAACCTTTGCAGATCGAGTAAATTCTTTATTCGCTGATCCGAGGCAATTTTTTTTCATCGTTGCTGAAGATATTCCTCGAAACACACGTGTGTTGACGATTGCGAATCAGTTGACGCGAGGTATTATTTTGAAAATACGCTGATTGTTAGCAATGTAAAATTCACGATTTGTGGATGTTTACTTTTTCCCGTCAAATGCCAGCAGAATTTCTCTTTGCCAAAAGAAAAGGAGCCAAAAAGTCATTATTTTCTGCTAAAGCTCGTCTCCAAGAACAGCTAAATCAATTACTAAATGATTATAATCATTGACAAAACAGCTCCATCAACATAACCATTTAGAGGATATAAAAAAAAAACACCAGAGCACTCGATGAAAAGTAGTGTAATATAAAGAAACAAAAGATCTTGCTATTTGTATGCCTTCATCTTTCACCAGCTCTATACAGCAAGAACTCGTGTACACAAATTCATGCGCGCAATGTCGCTCCAGATAAGCGTTCTCTCTCCTCGACAAACTTTCCTCTTCACCCCTCCTACCGCGCGTCCAATTCCTCCTTTCTTAAAAACAAACTACAAGATGAAAAGAACTAGATAGAGTGGACTCCACTTGCACTGTGCATCCGATCGGAGGGGATACAACAAACGATCGCAGCGCCCAAAAAATGGAGCGTATATGATGAAATTCCGCGAAAAAAGCACTCTCGGAAATCCCAGGATCTCGAAATTGTTTTTTAAATCTTCGGCTTCCCGTCCAATTTTATCTTGTTTTATGTGCCAAAACATAAAGAAAAACGTCGATGAACAATGGAAATCGACCTTTGTAGATACAAAACACGTATTCAACGTTTCATCTGACAATAATCTCATGTTTTCTGATCTCCGCTATGCCATATACGTTAAATATTTCAATTTTTGTACCACACCAGAGGTTTCTTGTATATTAGTTATTAGCGAGCAGCGAAAACAGAACGAGAAGGAAGGATAAGGCAGAAATCTTCCTTCCTCTTTCTCTCTCTTGCTCCCACGCGCCAGAGCAGGCGCGCTTTGAATCCACAGGTCGATAAGAGACCTTTAAAAAATTAAAAGAAGCACGCCGCTGCGCCTCTTTCTCTCTCTCTCTCTCTCCCCACGTGGCCAGTGCGCCTCTCACACACGTATACATATACAAGCAGGGGCATTCACTCCCTCCCTCCCTCCAGCCCCTCCCCACGAAGCGGAAGTAGCAGAGGCGCGAGGGTGGGGGGTTGCGAGAGAGCCCTCCCCGCCGGCGAACGGCTGACGACAGCGAGACCATACTTATTACGCTGTTTCGCAAGGCTGACACGATGACGCCGCCGCCGCCGCTGCTGCTGCGTCCGCGTGTGTATATGTATAGCTCCGAACGCGTGGAGGGGCTTACACCCCCCCCCTCCCGACACCACCGGAGAGACAGAGAGAGGAGAAGAGCACGATAGCCGATAAACACACGCGGAGGAAAAAGAGAGAGCTGGCAACGCCGGGAGATTGATCAGAACGCCACGCGGCCGGGAGCGCCGAGGGGAAGGGGGAGGGCTAGCTTCAGAGCGCATGCGCAGTCGCCCGGCTAGCTCCCGCGACCGCGTGCTGCTGCTGCATAGCCACGTAGCGCCGTCTCTGTCTGACGCGACTGCCGCCGGCATGAGTGTGCGTATGTGGGCTGCTGTTGAGAGCACGTAGGTGTTCCGGCTCTCTCTCCGTCCGTGTGTATTTGTTGGAGCGAGAGCCTTTGTATGCCGAAGTTGGGTTTTACTGCTGCGCTCGCTTTTGCATGTGTATGTACGTCGCAGCTCGCCGATGAAATTGCGTTCTTATTGGCGATGCATCGACTATTTTTGGTTCGCCTGCAGCGGGTCGGAGCGCGCGCACGTATATATATTATAGCGAGAGAGAGAGAGAGAGAGAGAGAGAGAGAGAGAGAGCGGGGGTCTTTGTGCTTTTGCTGGCAGG
>UCOJ01001113.1:0-44137 GCA_900474305.1 Cecidostiba fungosa | reverse complement strand
GTTCAAATAAATTCCTAATAATAATTATTTTATGAGATTTGCCCATATACAGTTATGGGCATATATATCTTTGAAATCGAGGTAAGATATTAGATACTATCTTATCTAAAAAGAAAAAGATACAGATCCTTTTTTTTCAAAAAAACTAAAACCCACAGTCAAGCTTTGTATTCAATTTTGGTTTAAGACATAGCATGTCTAAAACGCTTTGTGATGCTTTGTAAAGATATTTATCTAGATATTTTATCAGATACAGAATTTTAAAATTTGTATGATCTAGATACTCTTATATGTAGATATTCGTGTATTTATTAGAGATACGCATGTATCAAGGTACATTTGGTTAAGTTGCTGTATCTGAAAATAAAGTTTCTAGATACTCATGTATCTATAGATACATATTTTAAATATATGTACATGTATCTTGTTTGTATCTTTGGGGTTAATGGATTCTAAGATGAGTATTCAAATTTCTACTCGATTAATTTTGAAATATTTGTTCTTTTTAAGAAAAGATACATTGTGTATTGTTTTACTATCTAGATACTTGTCCATGGCTGCCAATATACTCGTATATTAATATTAATTATGGCCAACAGTATGCCCGCAGAAGTTTATATCTAAGAAAACGCGAGAACATCTTCCGTCAGCGCACGCTAGTTAGAGAACCGCACATACCTTGCGCTCAGGAAAACTTTCTTCCACTTGCATATAGCTACAACTCCACAGGCCGCGGTCTCTGTAGCTCCTCATTTGCACCCCGAAACTTCCTTGTCACTAACACGATCCCCAGCCGTTAAGCCTCGCCGTCGGAGCTTTCATCCTATGCGTAATACTCTACATATAAGCTTGCAGGAACAACGACGTAGTAGAGTCGACCTCCGGAAAATATGAGAGACAAAGAGCTTCCCGGCAGGGGGCTAAACGCGCGCGCGTGTCACCGCGCGGTTGTGGAATTTCAGGCCGTGCACGCGTTAAGGTAAACTCATTATCCAAGTTGAGCATACTCACCGAGGAGGCCTGCGGTCGCTCGTCTGTTTACCTGCCGGCTGGATGCATCATGCCGCACCAGCAGCAGCAGCAACTGCACCGAACGAGCTCTTTCCTTCCGCCGAGCGATATTAGAGCCCTAGTCGTCGCTTCTACCATTGTCCCTGTTTTCGTGTGCGTATGAAAAGTGATCTCGCGATGAAAATTTAGCAGAAGTTTGCGAACTCTCAATCTTTGTGAGTAAAATATTTAAACTAATTATATCTATACTATAGAAACTTCAGACGCGCCTCGCGCGTTCTGTTTCTCGTATCTTCTCGACTATTAATTTTTTGAGGTTAGAAATTCATGCGCGCACGAAAATGAACATCTAATTAGAGAGTGGTGATCATAACATGTCTGTCTTAGAGAAGAATTAGGCATTATTCTGATAATTCAATCACTCACAACAATTTTTATAACATCAATATACCAAAAAATTTAAAGTCCAATCAGCATTCGCGCCCTTTCCTCGGCCGACCAATCAGACGGCGAATAAAAGTCTTTCAAGATGAAGCGAGCGATTCTTTTAGGTAGGATAAATCGATTGGACTTTGAAATCTAAAGAATATTTACGTTGCCTTAATCTTTTGAATTTTCTTAATCTAGCGTTGTATTATTTACCTATAGATTTTACCAACAATTTCTTTTCGAGTCACATCCCTTACACAAAGCCCGGCGGAATATCCCAACACACTCATAAACAGAGAGTTAGCTCTGCAAAACCCAAGCTCTCCCTACTTCGCAGCCGGGCTTATAATATCCGCATGCGCTCGCAAAATTGCTTATATATCGCGCGGCGGACACCGGTGTATATATAGCCCGACTGAGCCCCGGAAGCTGCAGACTCGTCGGGAAAAGCCATTAGGCTTACCAAGCAACTTACACGTTGCGCGCGCGCACTTATCCGCGCGAGTAATTGTACATCGATACCCTCTACATCCTGCCGACTGCTGCAGCAAGTCGGTTTTACACCTAATACACACATGAATAAAGATATGCATATATACGAAGCCGAAGCGCTGCAGTCAACCGATAAGCGACGGAAATTTTCGTCCTCGCGGATGTACTTTTTGGATTTACGAGGCTTATCGGACATTCGCGCTTCTCTTCTATACCATCATACGTTCTTCTCCTGTATTTTTAGAGCTGTCTATGAAAGTCGCTCCGAGACGAGGTATAATATATGAATATACGCGATGCTTATCGGCCGAGAAAGGAAGCCTTTGGACAATGAAAATTTTCGCGGTGCTGAGCTAGCAGACTTTTAAGCTACGAGTCAAAGACCGTTGTAAAAGATTTTTACGAGGTAATGGTAACGGTATACGCGAACTGATCTGTCGACTTGCTCTGTTGTTTTTGCTTAATTGCGAGGACAGCGAAATTATGCCGAGTTTCTTTTTGCCTCGAGAGGATCTCCAAGATTGTTTTTTTCGCGGTTGACGTTCACGTCAGAGATCGACTGACCAGGTTTCAAAAGAGAACAAAGCTATAATGGACTTTTGACGTTGGTTCAATTAACGTTCGATGCATTATTCTATTAGAACAGATCTGACTGTGAAAACGTTATTATTTTCAATTCCAACAAAAGCTTGAATAGCAGCGCGCTGCGAAAATAACAATAATCGCATTATGCACGCGTTTTCGAAGCTCGATTCATCGCGAAATTTAAACAATTGAATTTTAATATTTTTTAATATTCACCGATGCGTAAATGTTCATTTAATATATTCTCTCTCGATCACCTGAGCGCGTTCGGAATTCAGCGCACATCGGTTTAATAGTCCAGCACTTGACGCTCTCTGATCATGCATCCATGTATTGTAATAATGATAATAATAATAATAATAATAATGCAAGTGGCTCAGAGTGAATAGTTGCATGTTCGGTACAGAGGTGACGTGCAGACTTTCATCAGAGTCCGTGCGTTCCGCTCTTACCGCGCGCGCGCACATCACGCGAATTTAGAGAAATTTAGGTCGCCCGTTATAGAGTCGTACAGCGTGAGCCTCATCCCACTTGTAAAACACGAGGGAAACGCCTTTCCGCGCGCGCGCGAGAAGTATGTCGTAATCTATGCTTTTGTCTTTATTTGCATGAGAATGCGTTTTGTGCTGATTTATTTGCATGTGGATATATATAAATGGTATACGACAGAATACGCGTTGGTTCTTTTTAGCAGGGAAATTTCGTGAAAATTCGACTTGACGGCGTACCCGTTATACTACGGCGGGAAAATATTTTAAAGAGATTGCTGTAAACTCTCTGAGCGAGAAGAAGAAAACTAAACAAAGAAACATATACCCAAACTGTAAAATTTCTAGGGAAAACAAAAACTTGGGGGGCGGCAGCGGCGGCAAGTAGTTTGAAGCAAGCACGACTGTTCTACACGGCAGTATAGAACAACGAGAAACGAAGCAAAGGACAAAGGAGCAGAGCGAACGCGAGCGCAGTTTCTCTGCGTCAATAAATGCCAGGACCCTCCGCCGGCGGCGGCTCTCGAGTTATTCGAAGCACGCTAAAATTGCAGTGCTCGCGAGCGCGGACAAGTTTACGTTCGCTTTCGCGAATGTTGATTTCTTCGAGACACACACAGACGACAAAAGAGAGACAGAGACTCACGCGTGCGTGAGCGGATCTGTGGGATTTATATATATATGTATAAGATACACTTGGAGGCGGTAACGCGAGAGATGTTCACGTCGAGTCTGAAGTTCACGGGAGAGAAGAGGAATTTTATGCGCTTTTCACAGTGATCGAACGATGTTTTTTGGGTCGTAGTTGCGCATATAGTTTGTGATTGATGTTTGTTGGTTTTGGAGTAGCTTTGTGAATGATTTTAGTTTTGTGAGTAGGAGTTTGTCTTGCTCGGCTTGGCATCAATCTACTGATGCGTTTTAGTAATCGGATGATGTATCTAGTTGAAAATTTTGTTCATATACTACTTACAAAATGAGTTATGTAATATTCTATAGCGGAAGTACATTTATCGGATAGTTTTTACTTTACCTCGAGGCAAAGTAATCTTATCGCAGCACGAATTGTTATAAGGAAAACTGTAATTTTGTAGCTGAAGTGCGAAATTCATGAAAAGCAGCAAATACGGAATTTCGACATAAATAACAAAGCGCAGTCGATGTCCGCAACGCGCTGATGCAGCTATTCGATTAAATACAAAATATTAAATTCTTCAATTTGTTAAAGAAAGTTATAATCTCTAAGAATGTTTTTCATTTATCGGCTGCTTTGAAGAATTATGCTATTTATTTCCGCGTTAAAGCTTGTGTTCAAACAAGGTATAGATGGTATGAAAATTTTATGAAAATCTTCTTATAGCGAACGAAAAGATTAAAACGTTTGAAGTAGTTCTTACTCCATTTTGCCTCACTAACCCATTTTCTAAAGGAGAACAGCAAGCAAAGAAAACCGCACGCAGCAGATCTAGCGACAAGCTCGTTGAAATTATATATACTTGCGGAGTCAAACATGACGACGTAGATTACCGCATCAAAGCTCATACTTTCGTTGTTTTCATTCAACGAAATTTCCAGCTGCGTTGTGTAGCGGCAAATTTGTTCATGGTACTATATACTTAGTATATCTATACGAATTGCGTACTGCTGCGCGAACTGGAAAATGAATTTTTTCCGGTCGAGCGATTATTAAAATTGAATTGAAATGGAGTTAAACTCGGGACGAGATTTGATTACACTGAAAAAACAGGATGGTAAACAATCAATTTTGTGATTCTCCGCAATTATACACGCGGGTATGACATTGAAAATGAAAAGCGATGGAGAAAAACAACAAAGTTAATTAAATTGGCTACAAAATTGCTTGTTTGCATGTTCCCTCTTTTCTCGCGTAACAAACGTACGCGATGTTTGTTGACGCTGGACGAGAGAAAAAAATGTTCACACTTTTCCTCTCCCGAGTAATCAATATATAGATAAAGTCGCAAAAATACCAGTTACACTAAACGGAATCCTGCCCCATCCAAAAGCTAGAATCAAACGAGATCCCCCCCCTCCCACCAAAAAAAAAGAAAAAATTGCCAACCATGCACTTTCCGGTCACGCACTTCGACTCCGCCCCCAACAACAGTAGCGACAGCAAAAGAAAAAAAGTGTCCATCCCTCTCCAACAGTGAAAAAAAAATCATCTCTTTCAGCGTACGGACAATCGTTTTCCCAGTGTGCCCAGCTATATATGTAAAAATAGACTCGGCGCTTTTTCCCGCGAATTGATCGACGGATGACTGCACGCACGACCCCATTTACATTCATGACGCGGAGCAGGAAGTAGAAAGTGAACCGTTGCTCTGCTTCTTCCTCCTTCTCTCCTCCCCAACTCGCGGCTCGGAGCCAAAGACCCATTGATCTCGAGCGAGAGCCGTTCACAGTCGTCGTGGAACGGCTGGATTACGCAAATCGGCCGGCGTTCGCTCTTGCGTAATCCGCCGGCTCAGATAATAGCCCTGACCGGTGTGCTGTATGGGTGAATGGCCCGCCCGCGCGACGACTCTCGAGTTGTTCGCTTCACTTTCTTTCCTTGCGAGAACAGCCCAAGGTCAGTGAGGTCCTTGACCGAAGTTTCTCTCGCTTGTATATCAAGACGTTATTATTATGCAGCGCTGCCAAGCTGCTTCGAGAGAGTAGGACAATTTGATTATTTATCAACGAGAGACAAGGGTGGCTTTTTATATAATATATGTGTTGCTTGATGATTGTCGCAATCGCGATTATGTACAGTTAGAGGAATGGCCGAGTAGGATGGATAATTGCAGGGTTATTAGCTTTTCACGACTCACGTGATTGTAGGATTCAGCGGTGCAAGTCACTCACCTGCAACAAAAATGAAAGATCCCGTATGAATTTATGAATAAAAAATGTTGTAATAAGCTTTCGCTGTCGCAAATATGATGAGCAAATTGAATTCGCCGTGAGATTCTCTAAATGCATGCATTAAAAACAAAACATAAAATTTAAGGCGTATTCGTAATATTATAATAGTATATAGCCTAACGTTCACCTTTAATGCATATAAATTTATGCTGTTTCAAATTTTGCAAGTTTGGTAACCGGCGGATCCACTCTCCGAAGTGAAAGTGTGTCTTCAAACATTCGAATAGCGTGGCCAATAATTTACTCCGTGACTACAGTCGCAACAGATGTAAATATACGGCTCCATTGTATTTTGAGAAGTCGAGCTATCCTTTTGTTCGAGGACCTATCGAGTAACGGGATTCGATTTTTGATTATCGACATTATTGTTGCAATCAACAATTGGTACTAGATAATTGATCGATACGGGTGAACATATTGCAGGAGACCTCCTTTTCTTCGAAACTGCTTATGTACGCTACATTATCTTGACACACTGTGTTAAATAGAATAAATTAGAGCATTGTGATACGTTCGAAATCCAAAGAAAGCTTCTTTTGTTGTGGAATAAAACTGGTTCAGTGAAAAATATAACGGTTGCTACGTTGTTTTACATTCGACACGTTTCACTGCACGGACAGAACTGAAAATTGGAATTACGGCCATCAGTATAACGTTTAATTTCCACTTGAAATCATGCTGCTCAACACGCTCGAGTTTCAGAATTGTACAATGTAAACTGATCATCATAATTAAAAGAGTAGCTGACATGGATAAAAACAGTTTAATAAATAAAAGCACTTGAAATAATGCTGCTCAACACGTTCCAGTTTCAGAATTGTACAATGTAAACAGATCATTATAATTAAAAGAATAGTTGACGTGGATAAAAGCAGTTTAATATCAAATTTGGATTATGTATTATTTCAAAAAGTTCTATTGTTGTCTATTACTCGGTCCACTTGAATATTATAGTGTATCCGGAAATTAGCTTTACATATTGTTTGATATTTCGCTTTGATCATTGCTTGCTTACGTATTCTATTGACTCTGACCCTTTGATATGGAAGCTCTGAAAGTTAGTATCGAGTTGACTATCCAATTGTTTGCCATCCCGTTATAATCAGGAAGATATCAAAGGATCCTTTGCCATCCATCTCAATAACTAAAGGCACCATCAATATTACATGCCTAAAATATCATTTGAGATAATTTCTCTTCCCTTCGATTGATCCTCGACGATAATTTTCTCCAACTTATATAATCTAAAAGAATTCAACAAAGAATAACAGTTTTTCTGTCAAAATCCATATATTCATTCACCAGAAAAGCGAGCGTCAATATTTCAAAACCGTCATCCCACATGTTGTGAAAACACAGTATCCAGTAACTGTACAGCTCGTCAAATCCCTCGGCTCACCTAAGTCTCAAAGCTGTTTTTCCGAGCAGTCGCGCTACCACGAAGAGCTCAGGTGTATTTTCGCTGGTAACACGTCCATTCTGCGACGTATGTCTCTCGGCTATAACAGCATTTTTCACGCTAGTCCTTCTATACCGCGCGGATGCTCGAAGTAAACGAGATTTTCCGAGTAAAATGAAAAGCATGAAGGATAACCAATCGAATGGATGACGCTGGATGGCTGACAAAATGAATTTATCGACAGTTCCTTGCCTATAACGATGAAAATTGTGGCTCGCCTAGCTAAGATTGACGATTTTTTACTAGAAGAGCGTACGAAAAAATTTAACAAAATACGTCTGCGTAAATTTCAATGTAATCCAACTTTCCGAACGGATGTAAGGGCATTTCAAAGAAACACATATAGCTTCCAAAAAAAGAGGAGAGCTCTTTATATATAGAAGTAGTGTCATCTTGAAAAACGTGCTACGGCAGCAGCACATACATCCTTCTCTCAACGAATCCATTTACGCGAGAATACACGTGTGAATACACGCCGAAGCTCTTACGCAAACACCGCGCAGCAACGAGAAAAAAGTAGTAGGTGTCGCGCGTTCCAGATGGAAGGAAAGCAGCAGCAGCAGCAGCAACGTAGGTGGGCTGCTATAACACGACCCGTGCTAAAAGGACTAGCGAAGAAGAAAGTACCTACGTGTGTAGTTAAAGAACGACGTCGAGGGATGAGGAATGAGGGAGGAGAGAACGTCGTTGCCGCCGCCCTAGGGTCGAAAGGACACTACTCTACTTTGTCTTACAGCGTGTCTCTGTATAGTAGCTTCAACGGGATGAGTGCAGTAGCTATGTGTGTAGATCGATCCTGAAAGAACGAATAAGTGCGCTGCAGCTGCTTTTGTTGAAAGACTTTTTTTTGCTGCTGTTAGTCCCGGGACTCGACGGGAGAGTTGGATGCCTACAAGCATCAAAGGGCAAGTTTTTTTAATTTTCTTGATGCAAGCTAGAAAAGAGATACCGAGTGAGTGAGAAGGAGAAGTAGGGGGTGTGCGCTTGGCGAAAATGAAATTCTTGACGTTTTATTCGAGTGATGAAATATTTCTTTGCTGTTGCGAAATGAGAAAGAGCTGGTATTTGCAACTTTAAATGCTTATAAAAATCCCTTTGCGCATCAGTGTGACCAAGTATAATGAATAATGGTGTAAATAAAAAATGTTTAAGCTTCTTTTATGAAGTATATTGTTTCAGCTATCTAGTGCACCTTGCTAGCATGTGAATAAAAAGAAATATACTTTTCAGTATATTTAGTATGAGATAAATAAAGATGGTTCAGGTAGAGCTCGAATAAATTATTCATCAAAAAGTTACAGGGGCGTTTATTAGCGAGCCCTTGAGAGAAAGAGACCCCGGTGAAAGAGTAAAAAGTCTCGGCCGTTAATCCGACACTTAAAAATCCATTAACACGGCAGGGCAGTCCTTCATAATTTAATTTCCATCTTCGGTATATATACCCTTCCCGCGGACTGCTACACTGCAATTAATTTCTCCGCAGCTCGCGGAAAAGAAGTCGGTATAATCATAATACGCCGCCACCTAAGTATAGAACGAAATCTGGGCTTTCGCGCAGCTTCTCCTCCCGCGGTGCCCGTAGCACGATTAGCCATGATAACGAGTAATTAATGCCCAGGCATTAATTAAAACACTAAGCTCGCAGCCCAGGTCCAACTAATGAGACGTAACGCAGTGGTAGCCAGCCTCCTCCTCTTTAAAGGAGAAGCTTGTGTACGCTGCGGCCTGGCTCCTAGACTAAAACTAACTACTATATACGTGGCCGGAGAAGTTGCTTTGTCGTTGCTGCAACACCTTCGTTGATGTTGCCCCGGTGAATTAACACCAGGAAGCGCAGGAAATTTAAGCTGGCAAAGTTCGGATAGCAGCTTGTCGTTTTTTTTACACGGGAACGAGATGTGTGAGTTTGGACGTAAGTGTTTTGGGGGTATACCGGCGAGTTGAGATATTTTAATAAGAAGTTAAGTTTATATAACTCGTTTGCTCGATATGTAACGCAATTATATTGTAGCGTAATTTTAATGAACAACTCGTACAATCAACTTCGCTTGAAAATAATAATTCATGCAAAATAAATTGATCAATCTATACCGAACGAAGTTCTATGCTTTATGGATTTCCGCTAATGAACGACGAGAGGACGACGTAACGAAGAGTAATTACGATGTATTAAACAAGCAGGTTGGCTAATTGAACAATTATAATCAGTAACTCACTTGGTGTAACATCATTAGCGTAATAGGAGTAAGCTCCAAATGAGAAAAAAATAACCACTGAATTGTACCTTGATCAAGGAAAATTTAGATTCCCACGAATACGCGTTTCAATTCCATACCCAATACGCTTCGAAAGGACGACTCGTTCCCTGCATATTGTCAAACTCCATAATATTATATTCCTCGATATGTAAATAATTATAGACGTGTAATACGCGGCGCACAAAAATAATCTCGGAAATATATAGAGTAGTGTAGCTAACGCAGTGTATATACACATATACATATAGATACAACGAAAGCAGCCGTCGTCCCTTTCGAAACGAATCCATTTAGAGTCGGCGCTTCGGAAAAACCATTATACAGCTAGTCTAGCGCGTGTAAGGGAGTACAACACAGAAGTAGCAGAGGCGAGAGTGAATAAAGAAACGGCAAAGTGCAGATTTTCTCACACTACTCGCCGTGCACCCGGGAGTTCAGAAAGTTCATAATGTAACGCGGCAGTATAGCGCCAGCGGAGTCTCCTGTATTTGCCTTTTGCGACGCCAGGGGGGAAAAAAGTCTACTCTACTTTACGCGAGACATATAAAGTAGGTACGTTTGTTTGAGAAAAGCTTCGCACCGACGACTGAAAATATTGCCGCGAGGGCGTGATGTATAGATGTTTGTCTGTCGCGAACTAAGCGCGTATATTATATGCCGTATATACATACTGGCGGTGTGAGTGTTTGCGCGTGCAGTTGCAAAAATTTAAGGCTGGGAATTCCAGAGTATTGAGTTTCCATTGGAATCACGGAATCGACGGCGTTATACCGATTATCGAGGGCTTTCCGTAACTTCTCGTGAAAGTCACGGTCGTTACAGACGTCGTAAGAAGTGTAAGTATTATAGCTTTAAAAAGTGCCTGTTACACACAGCTAACACCAAAAGAAACATCTGTGGTCGTTATTTATTATACACAGTTAATGCCCGCATACACACCATTCATCGATTATTCCTCAAAGCTGACGATGATCGATACTTTCTCCGCTTCTTATCGCTATGCAGAAAAAAATCACAACCTCTCATTTGCCAACCAGTCGAGCTCATTAAATCATCAATATCGGCCTCTGATGCTGATGAAGACAAAAACCGCCAAGAGTTTTCCATAAAGAGAACAAGAAGGAGAAGAAGCAGCAACAGAGAGCAGAGATCCAAAACTTTCGCTAATACTTAAACCGTTAACAAATTGCCTTCACACAAGAAAACTCTCCTTTCCCAGGGCAAAGAAGGCCGCGCGCGACTATCTCGCCGAGACCCACAAGAAGATTCATACACAACAAGCCTGGCGAAAGTAGTCGCCCGCGCGCGAGAGAGAGAAATACGAGTGTAGAGGGAGAAAGGGCGAGTCGGCTGTATACTAAGATAAAAAGGAGTGTCTTCTCTTATACATGTTGCTGGCACAGTAAACCTCTCCGTACACGAACGATACGATGCGGTTCACATTGTCAGGTCAATTATCACTCTCGCGTTCGATACGCGTCTTTCTTCTATACGTGTTCGTGTGTGAGTGTGTATAGAGAGGAAGTTGGAGCCGCGAGAATAGGAAAAATTGTATTGGCGATGCCGTTTTCAAGTCGCTCTTATAACTGCCCCGGGGGAAAGGTAAAGATGAAAATCTTGAGAAGGTTCGCGCCTTTGTTGCTGCTCTTGGTCTAGACTGCCTCAAGCGGGAATAGACGCTGCAGGAGAGAGAGGAAGGCGCACGGATAAACGCGAATTACTCCTGTTGCAGGCGCATCTGATTTCGAGTTCTTTCAAGCTGCTGTTTCAATTCGTATACTTTGTATTCGATGATTATCCGATCTGCTCGGCTTTGCTGCTGCTACTGCTGCTGATGGGCTATATGTGAGTTATACGGAGGTTGCACGAAATGAGTTTGCGGATGAAGCGGCTCTTATATACTATATTTTAGACTTTATGTAATGCAGTAGGCAGTTTCTCACGGTAGAGCACTACTGCTATTTCAGTTGGACGAGCTTGAAATGGGAAATGTAAATTAATAGGTAAGTGTATACTTGAGTGTCGATTGTCATTTTGATCTGGAATATCCTATAAATATGAAAGCAATAACACAATAAAAGGAGTGTCATCATAAGGAGATAAAAGTTTTACTGAAAATTTAAACATCTTCTACAAATAAACGCATCGCATTTGCAAGAAAGCTTTAGCACATCACAGTAAACACGACAGGAAACTTCATGTCCTGTTTATGATTCATACAGGGTATTTTATGAGAAACTACCTATCTCAAACATCTGCTCGTTTTGTTTAAGGTTTCTTTATATCTGCATGAATGGAGAGCAAACAGTTTTACATTCAGAAATGTAGCTATTTTAACTTATGGTGTATAATATCAGCTTGTTTAAAGATTATCAAACTGCTGTTGATGATTGGTATTTAATATATTGATCACAGCATCGAAATTAAATATTTAGTGTACTATATCATTTGACTATACAGAGTTCTATGAATTTAAAGAGATGTATAAGAGGAACGTTTGTACGAGAAGACACACTGCGTTGTAAACATAGCAGCACTTATAGAGTTCAGGCACAGTCATTCGACGCCTATCTCCTTTGTGTAGTTTTTACTGATTCCCTTTCAACCCATACACATTCGCAACATCTTTTGAAAGTCCTCTCAAACGTCTGCGATGCACAGTCAGCATTCAAATTCTCTATTTTAATATCTTACTAAAACTATTACATCATGAGTCATAAACTCGCAAGAGCAATAACATCTTCAGAATCGGTTTCGATCACAAACGCCCACGATTTATCATCGTCAAACAATTGCTTACAGATTACCATCACCTATCCCATAACTTGATCAAAATGATTGTTACTCGTTTTAGAACCGCTGTGCTTTTCAATAAAATTTCTTAAAACAACGATATACATAGCGAAGTATTATATCATCAATAAACCCTGCGACTATGTAATTAATGATAATCAATCATCCGATGTACCGTTTCTCTAGTCCGTCAACGTCTATTCGTTTCCAACAACAACACACCGAGTCCAATTCCAACATACGCTGCGGACAACATTCCTAGGTTCTCGTACACTCAATTCTCGGCTTGCAACGATACTACCATACGAACGCTCCACATCGATTCCCGTCTCGAAACAATTAGTATCTTTCCTAGTGCCAAATGGATTCTGGTCTTCCGCCGCCACTACTGGAGGCCAGACTACGTTTCGAGCGCTAAACCGACGACGATTTATCATGTCCTCTCTCGAGTATAGCTCATCCCGACTACACGGAGAGATGTAGCTCCTGCGAAATTGTCTCTTTCTTTTACTGCGCGACGCTATATATATACAGGCAGTATACCTCACTCTCCTCGCGTTCTCCTAGCAGCTAGCTTCAAATATCCGTTGCTCGTGTTTATCCAAACATTAAACGGGTTTATTATCCGAGTTTCAATTTTCGGGGAGTCGTTTTGTCTGCAGCGAGTCGTTTCTACGTTCACAATCTCGCGGTAGAGAGAAAGAGAGAGGGGAACTGCGCTACGAGATAAGTTTTTGATGACTATGAGAAAATTCACGGCTGCGATTCCATTCGTAGTATAGTCGTACGCGCGTTCTGGATTTGTCGGGCATCGCGATAGTCGAAATAGTAGTCAGTTGAGTATTGGAATTTTAGGTCACTTGTGCGCCAATTGAATTATAAGTGATGGTAAGTGAAATATATTTTTTGTGAAAGATAGAATTCCATTAAAAATAATCATGAAGATTCTCGACACTTTTAAAAGGACGTTCTCGTGGTCGCAATTCATAAATATGAAAAGACTTCGTCTTAAAGCGAATGACGTTCATTAAACTTTGGTATAAAGGCGCACCTGGCAGCAAAAAAGGGCAGCTGTTCAGAAAGTTAAAAGCAACAACTTGAAGATTATCATTCAAAGCATATTCATGGCATTGCGAGTGGAAACTGGCACATCAAGAAATGAGCTAAGTTCACGTAGAACTTCCGTCTTCGCTGTAGTATATGTGCGATTCTTTCACTCCTCCCACTATAATCCTTCTGCTTCTCTTCTCGTCTCCCTCCCCCTCCCCCTCTCTATCTTTATATATCTCCGTCAACATCTCTGCCTCTTGTGTATCTTCCTATAGGAGGCATTCAACGAAGAGAGACTAGCTTACTCGCTTCAAATGTGACCAGGACATTCTTTGCCAGTGTACTTTCTTCTCCTTTTGATTTCATTTACTGAACTAATCACAATGTTTTAATTGTCGTATCTTCCTTCAGAAATGATACGACAAGGACTTCATTTAAGATAAGCAAGAACTTACGTTAGTTTATTACCCTACGGCGTTCCACGAAAGTCAGATTTTCTAAAACTAGGTATTCACTACTCTCGACTGACATTATACTTCACATTTGCAAATCTCAGCCTCTCGTTCGGTATACCGCGCCATAAATACGGAGACACGCGTAGGTAGTAGCACCGGTATATGTATACATATCGCATATATCTCTCGCTTAGGGAACGACTGTGCCAGTACAAGCTCTATATATAGAGATAGAGAAAGAGAGGGCAGCAGTCTCGTGACTCCAAGTAGAGTTTCATTCACGTAGTGCTACTGCTAATGGCAGGCAAAAGTCCTGCCTTTTCGGGAGCACCGAACCGACGCTGTGCGAATAATAACGAACGCGTGCACGTCGACGTCGTCTTTCAGAGAGAACTCAGATGGGGATACCCGTAGCAACGGTTTTTCGCCCAGCATGAAGAAGAAACAAATGAAGACGATTATTGTTATCAGGGAAGCTTCAAAGATGCAAATTTAAAAGCGATGTCTTTGTTAAATAGCAAAATTTCGAGTATGAAACATTTCACAGAAAATACATCTTACAATTGCTCCTAAAAAAAAGACTAAATCCATCAGTAACCGCTAGAGGCCAATTATCCATTCAAACAAAGTGTAGCCTCGGTGTACACTGAGCTGACGAGAAACGGAAGCCAAATCCACAATCCGACAAAGAAATAAGCCCAGAAAAGCAGCGAGTAAAACGAGGTAAAAGTCAAAGCCGTGACTGTTCCGGCTGCTGCTGCAGTGTAGCAGCAGCTGATCCCGTGGCGCCAAGAGAACGGAAGGACGATCGATTTCCGAGCGATCACGCTCAATAATTACGATCCTCCGTTACGCCAAGATGCACCTCTGTTCTGCAGCTCGTTCCGATCTCCATCGTATATATATATACTACAGCAGCTATTCAGTCGCGTCGCGCCTGCACCACACTTTCTATTCACTTTCGCTTGCGCGCCGCCTGTCTACTGCGCTGTGCCGATCACGACGTGGCTATATATGTGTGCTATATGCGCTGCATCTCTCGTGTGAATTTCCCAAGGAAGCTGCTGTGGCTGAATCTGGCCCCACCTCTCGTGGGTTACCGAGAGATAGTCGAGCGCAAAAAATCGCCAAGGGAGTTGTTACGGCAATGTGTATACATAAGTCGTGATGCAGGAGAACCTGGCTTATCGACGTGTAATATTCGATTTTTCAGCAATTAGCGCACTTTTCTTTGTAGCTACGGGAATATTGTTGTTTTGGGAAAAGATTATGTAGTATATCGAAAGCATGGAATTGACGAGTTTTGTGAAAGGCGCTAGCTTGAAATACGATATGGGTGTTTTTTTTACTTCCGATTATCATGCTGCCGTGCTTCCGTAATACCAGAAAGTGCATCCTTGCTAAATGGATTTCAGATTATCTCTCTGACATTGCGAGACATACTCGCATCGAATCGCAACAAGGCTGCAAAAGAAAAACTTGGAGATCAGCCAAGAGCTCGGACTTAATGGAGCCCAACAGACTCTCCAGCGAAGAGAAACTTTATAAACTGAGGAAAAGATTAAAAGATTTCAGAGATTAAAGAAGAGACTTGAAATCTATTTTTACTCCTTGGTAGTCCATTTAATCTTAAAACTCCGAGCCTTGATTACTACAACATTTTCCGAAGCTCTTGTTATCAGACCAGTGTTATCGTTAAATACCCATAGCGATTCATTGATTGAACCCCCCCACTCTACATAATCCGCAGAATCCAGCGCTTAAAGTAAACTATTTTTACAGCGATTCCCAAAACGAATACCAATCATAGTGGAATTGCGAGGCTTATACGCGACGCCAACAATTGAGCCGTAATAATACCATTAGAATCGAACTCGGTTGACGACGCATCGGTGGAATTAAACAGCGGACGCTGCCGACTAGTCCGGGGAAAATCCAGACTGCGTTCCAGTTATCCCTTCTCTCTCTCCTCTCTCTCTCTCTCTCCCCATTCATTGTTTCGTTTGGCCGGTAACCGTCGTTAGCGGTCGTCAGTCTCTGCAGCTCGTCGACGAGGCCTGCGTCAAGCCGCAAAACCCAGCAGAGGCACTGGTTGATACATATATCCCAGTGCGACAACGATTAATAATTTTCGGCTCCCGAGCGACAACATCAGCTGAGTTTTATTGGGTACCGATGAATTTGATGACTATTCACTTTTACGAGATTGATGACACGTTTATCCCCCTCGTAACTTTGTAAAAGAAAAAAATAATGCCATCAGACACTGGATTCAACAAAATAGCCTGAGTCTCTACGCGAAAATTAACGAAATCGCGGTCTCGTATTCTTGGGGCGTCCCGGGAAGATCGTTTCCTGCGCAGAGCAAAGTACTATCAGTGGCGAGAATCCAGCGCAGCCCATCGCAATGGATACCGCGTCGCTGGCAATACAATACAGAGCGCCGGAGAATAGCCGAGGCAATCGATGCGGTCGGGCTCGTGGCGAATCGGGCGATGCACTTTACTTAAGTGCATATCTATAATTTACGACTACGACCAATAAGAGGGTCGGAAAGCTATATAGTAGGAGAGAGAGGCAAAGATTGGGGGCCATTACCGTTCTCTCCCCCCCTCGCCCACGCCTTTCCTCTTCACGCTGAATATGACCCCCTTTATTCGGCAGTTACGTGCGAGCGCTTTCTCGTTCTCCGATACCGACACCCGGACGAAAATCAACTGTTGCTCGCGCCGCGAATCCCTTGGAAATTTCGTAAGTACTCCTACACGTTCCGTGTTATGTATATATATACAGCTTCACGAGAGAGTAGCTGCACGCGTTACAGCTTGCCAGACTCTGCTCTGTGCATTGGCAAGAGACTGGCGATATGTTTCCAAACAAGCTTGGCCTGCAGCACCGTTCGTCCTACAATGATCGATGCTTAGGGCGAGCTGGGGAACTGCCGCGAGTCAACAAGGAGCCAGACAATGTCCGCCGAGTTGGAGAACTTGGCGCGACAAATTCGCCCCTGAGGTGATGTACAAACCGGCAGCAGTGCATGGCACGGTGTTACAGGTTTTTTGGTGGTAGCCCTCCTGCTCTGAGAGTGACGCGATCTCGGACAATAACGTGGCAATTTCAATTGAATTAGATTAGCTTTTTTGCCGTCCGGCCGTCGCGGGCTGATGGTTACGTATGCGGATCGCGTTGGAATTGGTGAACTACTGTATAGATATATGGAGAGAGAGGAGAGGAACGTTTAGGTTTATTCAATCGAGATCGACGCTGATGGTATTCTCGAAAAGCGCTACAATCTGACGGAATTTTTGAGAGTGGAAAAGTATCGAACATTTATCTAAAGGTTAGCGGATCTGCTATACGCGCAGTAAAGTAGAAGAAAAAGATTTCTTCTAATTTGGGATTAACTATAATGAAATCTTCACTTAAACACAAACATATTTTTACATTCTTATCGAGTCAATATAATAGTTATTTTGTAAAAAAATTATAGTAGTTAGTCGCGAACTCGAGCTTAATTTTTATGTCAAGCATTGTAGGCATATCTGCTTAACTGAAACTCAGCCAATTTAACTTCAGCAATTAGCGTTTTATATTTTACACAACTTATATTATAGAAAATAATGACTAAATAACAATTAGTCCTTTTGCTAAATGGAAAATAAGAGACAATCTCATCTTAATAATTTGGTTTCAAACGTTTATAGGTTCCAGGTCAATCAGTTAAAACACACGACGGTTGCAGAATAAGAATCCACCGACGATAACAGAGCTTTAGTAAACTTTTCGGCATTGTCTTTCGAGAGAGCTAGTCATCGACAGAATAAGGGTTAATCCACAAAAGGACATGAAGTGGGAGATACCCACCTACTCCCATTCTCGAGAGCAACTGAAGGCTTTAGCCAAGATAATATTGAATTACGAAGTACGCGGATGAGATTTTACGTGCACTATGAGTAACTCCGTCTCTGCCAGTTTCCCCCCTCTTTCTTGCCCCTACGCGGCATAAGAGCCAACGAGAAATGCGCTTTCAGCAAGTTCACTGACGTGTCTCAAATTAAGATTCCGCTGGACGTAAAATTAATTAAATTTAGCTAGAATTATATTTAACTAGTTCTGATATACCCTCCAACGCGTGATGTCCGCTTTGCAGTTTGTCATCGCCGCCGCTGTTATACTGTCTCTCTCGCCTGCAGTCGAGGCAGAGCGTTAAGCTTCCGAAGCGGAGATTATATTAATATTTAGATGAGATGAGATGAATGATAAAGTTTATCTGGTAACAGGTTAGCTCTCGAGCGAGAAATTGCCGTGATAAATTGGCGCCTGGGGCTTGGAGGGCTTAAATAAAAGTGCGACTACTTAGTTGTACGCTGAGTGGAAAATCAGATTCAAATGATGTTGAAATTAGCATGATCAAAGGCTGGCTCCCATGAAGACTGATTATATTTCAAAGTTTGCTGTGATTCAATCGATCCATTTGAAAAACGTTTAAACAACTATATGGATATTCGAAATTTCATTTGATATAAAAACTGTACTCTGTTTACTGTACTAAATTCGATAGATCAAGAATTCGCTTAGCCTACAAATACAAATAACTCTCGTCTGAAAAGTCGTGCAAAATTTTACTACCGTTAAACTTACATACTCGGCGCAGTCGCAGAACTTAATGACTCGAGGCGCGCGCGAGCTACGGTCACGAATTTCTTTTACTGTAGCCAACCTATATAGGAACGAGCATAGAGATAAGTGTGCTGTCATACTCCCAATATCTGACGGTAATAAAGTTTCTTCCTGTGCAGCGTAGCACGTTATACATAAAACCGCGTAGAAATGACATGAAAGTCTCCGAAGCAGAAATTGCACGATATTCAAAGACGTAATAGCATACCACGGACTCTACTGCGGTTGCTTTGCGTGTGTTCGTTTTCATGTAACGCAGCTTCTTCAGAACTCAGAAACTGCCAAGACAACTATTCCAGTGCATGGACTGACTCTTCTTTTTATCCTATACATGCAAAGTAGGCATCACTTTTTGGAAGAAACAGGTGAGAGAGAGGAAGCAAATACGATGTTTTCGACGACTGTATAAGGGAAATCGCTCGCCCAAAAGAAGAACGACAGCTGAATTTGAAAAGCATCGCGCATTTTCAGCGATGAACCTTAAGTGAATGCCTGGAAATGGAATTTCGCTTCTGCGATACGGCTGCGGCGTAGGAGTTTATTTGATGGTAGAACTGCATGAACTTTATTCAAATGCGTGCGGCGCTGCATGAATATGTGAAGAAAAATAAGCGTCACACGAGCTCGCTTCTTCCGCGGAAAGTATTGGACTTACTTACGTAGATTTTACGTTATATATCAGCTTTTTATTTTGTTAATGCAGACATGAATTGCGTTTTCAATTTTAATATTCAAGTTTTTAATTTTCATATTTCGCTGTGAATTTCCACGAATTGGTTATTATGAGCTTCCGCAAATGCAATTACATTAACATTCAATTTCAATCGTCGATTTCGAATGAAAATCAATCTTTGCTTCGCGTCAGTGAAGATTAATGAAATCGCAGCCGCGTGCTCCTTTTGCAATGCAATTTATTTTTTAAATAGAAAGAAGCATGATATCGTTCGATCGAGATATGAGATTCCGCAGAACAGGAAAGTATCGATAACGAAATTATGGACATCTCATTTCCGTTGGTCGTTCAATTTCGTAGAAGCGTGTGGTCGTTGCGCGAGCTATTTCGAAAGAAATTTCGAAAAAAGAAGAATAAAAATGAATCGCTGTATCCGCATACGCTGGTAATCAGCGCTTTCAAACCACTTTCGCCAAGCATTGGCTTGATCGGTCAATAAATCGATTTTGAAAAAAATATTCGTACCAATTAAGTCACATCATTTTTTGTCAATGCAACACACGACTGCGTCGTTATCGCGTCGCTATAAACTCGACCAACATCTGAATCTACTTAAATCAATAAGCATTTTTAATCGAAAATTAACGCATCGCCTCGTCTTCGGAATCACTCTCGCGAGCAGCTACGGCGTTTGAAGAAAATTATCCGCGCGCGCGGAGCAATTGACCTGAACCGATTATCGATGGATATACACCGTCACCCCTGACGACTAGACTCTTGAGGCAATCGGTCTGTGCATTGCCGCTCGGCAAGGCGGAAAATCAGTAATTAAAATTCAATCCGCCAGACGAGAGCACTTGATAAATGTTTTTGCGTTAAAAAAAATCAACAATGCGTTAACGCGCGCGCTAATCCGACAACGGAACGCGCGTCAATTATCGCTTCGAAAGAGGGAGAGAGAGAGAGAGAGAGTGAGCAAAATTAATTAATCCGCTCTCGCCTTGAGAGCACGACGACTAAACGACCGGGGCACGAAGCTGCAGAAGAAATGGCTGCTCTCGAGGGCTCCTTTCACGCCTTGTTGATGATCTCGATAGGTGCGCCACGGCTGCCACTAATAATAGCCGTACTTGCCCCCCCCCCCTTTCCCTCTCTTTAGAGCGAAGAAACGACACTATATAATCTACGGTTCTTTCGTGCTCGGCGTTTAGAATCCGCGGTGTACACTCTGGACTGCGAATTATAAGGAAGACCCGAGATGCTCTTTGATCAGCTCCTAAAGATGAGATTGATGGGGTTCCGAGTGTAGGAGTAGTATAGAGCACGCTAACCTGCTGATTTTTTTTCGATAATAAACTTTTTCTTTTTCAAGTCTGCGAACTCGACGAACTGAGGAGTGTGTTAAGCTTATCGCAAGGATTTATCTTTGCAGCTCTCGTGGACGAAGAGCTTAAAGCTACTTATTTTAAATTAAGTCGAGAGAGAGAGAGCGTGCGTTGTTCGTATCATATATATATACCGCTTCATCTTTACGCGGAGCTCTCAGCTGAGGCGTCGAAATTGAACTGCTAATATGATTGGAGATTATATTATCAAATGTGCACGAGAGCGTATACAAGCGCGCACTCTTTATTTCAGAGCGTGATTAAACTGTAAGTTTGAAATTTAATTACAGCCGCCCCTCTAAATTGCTTTCGCGTGCTAATAAAGCAATTTGAGTATAGTTTTGGAACATGCAAATCCAGCTAACTGTAACCGTGATGCAAAAGATCGTTAAAAAAGAAGCAATAATCACAGTATATAGGCGAAATATATTTGTAAACATCACACACACACACACAGCATAATTCGAAATCACATTAACCATCATCGCGTGTGCCAAGAGAATCGAATCAACAGCATCAATGGCACTCGACTCCAGCGGCATCAGCTAGTAGTATAGAGTCGAAAAAGCCTCGATCTGCGGTCAATATCCTTGGCGTGACTCCAAAATCCAAAGCTCGGCCCTATACGCGCGTCCACCGGAGACCGTATACGTGGATATCATTGTCAATCGTCGTCCGGCTGGAATAATCCGAAGCTTCCTTTTCCTATCCGCGCGCAAATCTATATATCCAACGTGTGCCATCCAAAGTCACGAGCAGTCTGCTGGAAAAAACGACGCGCTGCTGGGCTTAGGTAGCGACGATTCTCTATACGAGTTTTTCAACGACCGACGCTCGTCGCGATTTTCTCTTCCGATTTTCCCATCGCCAAAGATCGTCTCGGGTTTCACATCAATGTGTGCACAGAGTTTCTCGAGCTCTCTCGCTTTATGAGAAGCTCATACGCATATAAAGGCGTGTACTTTGCGTATAAGAGACGCGAGTTATTCGTGTTCCATTTTAATGGCGCGAGCTATATACGCGACTAACCGGCTTTGAGAGCTAGGGCGCTAAATTTGAGCGTGTCAATTTATTTCGTCCGCCACGAGAAGAGAAGAAGATAAGAGCGGACGAGAGCCAGAGCGTCGGAAATCCCTTTGACTGGCAGCCTCGGGAATTACCCTAAAAACATTTGGGAAAGCGGCGCCTCTCTTCAAGAGGGATTTCTGCCTTTGTAGCTTTCTCTCTGCTGCAGCAATGTAACACCTACGCCGAGAAACTCGCGGGAAAACTGCGTCTGGCTTTTTAGCGAAACTGTCTAGTTTGTAATTAACATTCCAATTGGACGGTTCAAAATTTAAGGTTTGAAAAATGCATGAATAAATTATTAACGAATTATTCAAAGTCCGGACAAACAACCTGCATATACATATACAGCATTTGATTTCCTGTACGAGTATACATGACGATAGCCGGAAGATGATACAGAATGCACACAAAGCTAATGTCGAGAGAGCAAGCAAAGGCCCTGCAGGAGAGTCCGAGAAGGGTATATCTTCATCTAGGGAGGTTGATTGCATGCCAGAGGAGATCCTCCGCATAGAGAGGAGAAACATCACTAGTGCAATGTCAAGGCTCATCAGTGTGGCGCGTTGCAGCAATAACCGACTATCATCCCGTTATACACACTGAAAGTAGATGGCTGAGTCTGTCGTCCCGTCAAAGAGCTCGTTAGCATGTAGCTATATATCATACGCTGAACTCAAGTTTTCATTCGACTACAGAGTAATTTATTCCAAGTAGATCGATGTAACGGACGCTTACAGCGTGTTATATACGATGCAGATGTGTGTTTATTATATAACTGGATATTATGTATGCGCCGCGATATCAAATTCATTTGGGTGCGTGTATATATACAATGTAACGTTTGCCCAAGCAATGCATAAATGCACGCCTGTACGCATAAAGGCGATTTTCATGCTTCGGGCGGAATATTCACTTTATGAAACATAATGTTTACCGCTTGGTTTTATTATGGCCCGACTCGTTCCTGATGCTGATTTATTATTGCTGACGCGCGTGGTCAACGAGCATATCAAGTAACACTTTATGTTTTTTGCAATTCCTCTATAATATTCTACAACGACTGTATCAAAATATGGACAAGCTCTAACTATATGAATATCTATATATGATCGAACCAGATGTAATTACCAGCGCCGTGTACCACCTCATTGAATCAGAAGACAACCTCTCGATCGACGTCCTATATCATTAAAACAATAAAGAAGTGCGGCCCACGAATCCCTCGTTAATTTCCGGCTAGTCTTCGCTCGTTGCATCGACACGGAAACGTACGTCACATCGCATCGGTCCATCCGAGAAGGACATCCTCTCGCGCACGTGTGTGTCCCCAGCGAGAGGTGTAGCACATCGCACACGAGGATTAACGTGTATATAGCTCCAACACGCGGATGCTGTCAGTTGGCCTGCGGCTGACGTTAATCCATATATCTGCACCTAATCCGACAGCCTGGCTCGACGAAACGACTGCCGTGTCCGCGCGTCTACCATACAACGCCAATGACTCGTTACAACGAAATGTAACGCCACAGAGCCATCGCTTGGTGAGACGACGTTGCTGCTGCTACTGCTGCTGTTTCGAATTGGATTCATCGAGCTTCATTTGAGCGAGCAACGCGAATTTAGGGGTGTTATAGGTGTATTCAGGATTGTTGATGGTTTATTGTTATGTTTCTAGCAATATGAAGCTTCGCGTTGAGGGAGCTGATAATGGAGCCTTTGGATCATATTTAAATCGCGATGAATTGTTTATATGCTGATATTTATTCGATTGTTTTCAGTGCTCGATTTATAATATACATCGGATTATATGGATTCGTGTTTATTGAAACAAATTAATCCATCTCATCTCGTTACATCGTAAAATTTTAATGTTAATTATAATTATGCATTATTATAAATTAATTCGAGCGCTACAAATCGAGAAAAATAATACCGATCTGCAACGAATTCAGATTGAGTTTGATTTTCAACCAGAAATATTGTACAGACTTTGCTGCATTCGTAGCTGGAATTCAACGTAAAGAAGCTCATTTGATAATAACAAAAAAAAACATCAGAATATACGCTCTGTAAATTAGATTTAATCCGATACACAGCTTCATGATCTAATTGATATATACCAGTACCAACCGGATTGCTCGTAATACGCGTAAACAGCTCAACGACACTGTAAGAGACGCGTATCAATTCACAGGCAACGCTACATCTCCGCTTTCGAGTGGCGCCGCCGAAACGACGAAATTGATTTGACCCTTCCGTTATACGGCGTCGACGGCGGCGGCTTTTGTCGTGAGCAATCACGCCAGGGTGTTACGCGGTGTTCCATAAGCGACCGCTGTAAATCAGCGACGATCGATCGAATCTTGCCACGCTCACGCGTCAATATTGAACGCTGAGAGCTGCAAATGGAACTGCGGGAAAAAGCTGGGGATTACGCTGGACACATAGCGTCAATCGGTTTCGCTGTGATTGGATTGTAATTAGCGCCATCCATCTGGACCAATTAAAGGCTTATGATAATGGCAGTTTCTCGTCTCTCCCGGAAAATCCATTTAACTCGATTCGCGCGAGAATCCTGTGCGTCCGTCTGGAGTGATATCGCGCTGGTAAAAAGGATGAGAGAATGGTAGACTGTTCCAGGGTCTTGCTATATATGTACATAGTAGACGTACCCTGGGGGCGCTATTTAGACTAGTCGACCAGAGATGCTTGAGAGTGGAAAATTTTTAGAGTCGTTATTTCCTTTTGACTTCGGAGAGAAACAGAAAAAAATCAGAACTGCTGCAGTAAAGGACCAGAGTCTATAATCTGCTTTTTGCGGTTGGCTTGCCATACCGGACTGTTACTACTTACAGAGATATTTATATGGGTATACTCCGACGGATCGATAACTTTTACATTCGCATGGCCGAATAAAAAGTTTTGAGCTTTCGAGGAAATCAATTTTGCCCTCTCGCAGGGAATACTTTTGTTTGACCTTTCTCTTTCTCTCTCGTTCTTCTTTGCTCGTTCCGTCTCGCTAAAGACGTATTTACGATTCCAGCGGCCAGCAGCTGCCCTACTCGAGGACATTCTATTTTCAGCTCGAGATTTGCGAAGAGAGCATGAATCGATGCAGACAACTTTGAAGGATTTATATACAGCAGATGGAAGTTTTTCAACTTTTTGATTGTGTAAACGCTCAATGCATCGGTTGGGGGAAAGGGGAAGTTTGCAAAAACTTTAATGAAGGGGATCGTGCTCGGAAAAGTTTCAAGTTGAACGCTGAATACGTTAACAGTCAGTGTTTAAGGATAAGATAATCAAAAGCGCGCGAGGTATCGATTATACGCATGAAAGAGATTTTTAATTTACCTTAATCCAGGAGGGCAGGCGATTTGGATGCAGATTATACGGCTATGAAGAGTCGTCCAGCTGCAACAAGAAAAAAAAATTCTTTAATTACGTTGTTCAGTATATTGTTTCATGTATACGCTGTATATTCTCTCGATTCTCTAACAATCATACAAACTATAGGATTCCAAGAATTTCAAAAACTAGCGCAGTAGATCGTGTAAAAGCTTGTCGAATGAGTTCACTCGTTGGAAACAAGCAATGTGTAACAACGTCAAAAAACGACGTATACATCCCACATTCGTAACGAAAATTCACCGCACGGTGCACGTAAAGCCGAGCACAATAAAATTGCATTACTTCCAATAACAACAAGAGACAAGAAGAATATCAGTGCAGTAGTAGCTCCAGAGTATACGCAGCTGCCGCGCACGATATTTCTCCATTACAAGCAACGCTCGCTCAGTCAACACCTGTTATTTCAATCTTGACGAATCGTCCGCGCGCCGTCTCTAAGCTCGTTACGCGCGAAGCAGAAGAGGCGGACCGATAAATTGAGATTTGTCTATGCGGTCGGCGCGTGCCGAGCTTGCGCGATTCGCTTCGTTGGCTGCAGCGCCGCGTAATCCGGCTCAGCGAGCAAGACGACATCGTCGTCTCTCCCGCCAGAAGAGAGAGAAGAGAAAAGAAAGAAGAAAGTCTTCGCATCGATCGAAGAAGGAAAGAGACCCTTCTATCGCGAGCCCTACGACTCGAATGCCAAGTGAGTGGGGCGCGCGCGGATAAGCGCACTCAGGTGTGCGACGCCCTCGTCTTCCTCTTTGTGGATCAGAGGCTGAAGCGGCGCCTTCTATCTATCTATCTCTCTTTGTTGCTGATGGTGAACCGAAGCGGTGTGTGTTTGTTACTCCCCTGCAGGGAGTTCTGTCTGTTTTTCTTCGTCGAGAGAGGAAGATAACGCTTGATTGTGTTTGATGGGAATTACCGGCGGGGATGGATGTCAGTGCTGAGATTCTCGCGCACTATATACTGTGTATAGTGTACGCGCGTGGAAATTGAATTTATTACGTCGACGACGCTGTTTGACGAAGACGCGCGAGCTTTGTTGCACGGCGTGAAAGATGGATCGACGCCTTAGACGGCAGGCTTTTTCTTAAAACTATCAACTTTTTGATTTAAGAAGAAAATTTCTCTAGTAAAAATTCATCATTGTCGAGATTCTCTGTTTTACTGTACCGCAATAAATTTCAATCTCTCTTGTATCAATACGGTGTCAAGTATATTATTCGAAGCAAAACTTTAAATCACTTCAGTAATTGCACCTCTCACACCGATCGCTATTCACCAAAGCATCGCAGCAAACAATAGCTCACAACTTGCAGTTCGCAGCAAAAACCGAGTTGAAAAGCGGCTTACTAATCAGCAGCCAGTGCGCTGTAGCTTTCATTTATTGTCCGGCGGGGTCGCCAGCGAGCCGCGAAAATCGTCCTATAAATGCAAAACCTCTTTCTCTGTGTATCTCGCCCGCTCGCTCGCTCGTTAAAAAAAATAGCCATAAACGACGCTGCTGCAAGCTGAAAGTCAATTTTACATGATTCGTCGGTGCTGTTGGCTCGCGCGAGCGTGAAATCGAAAAGGTGCGGAGCTTCGCTGACCGAACGTAACGTGGATTCCCGTTGACGGCGCTGAGAAAGAAGAGGCGAAGAAGACTACTACTACTACTACTACGGTTTTGACGAGAGTAGACGAGGGCTGATCTGCGCTCACGGATTTCGTGGCCCGTGGCTTCCAATTTATCAAGGAGAGAGGGGGAAGAGAGAAGAGAGATTTGAAGGATAATTTTAAAGGGTAAAAGAGACGCGCGGTACTGACGCTAAGTTACTTTGGCTTTCTACTGCGTTTGATCGCGTCGTTGCGAGTGATAAGCGCTGCTGCATTGCGCTTCTTATCTTCTCGAGTATCATTTCAAGTCTGAAGTATGATCTTCGTCGGCTTGATATTTTGACTGCTGAGTTACTCAGTCCACGCTCTACGCTTCATGTTTTTTTTCCTCTATTTCCTCGATAAGCTTCCCCGGTAGAAATGTTCACGATCGGCTGGTCATCTAATGGTGACTTTTCAAAGTTAAAACCTCACAATAGTAATTTTTCCTACGTAAGTGATACATTTTCTAATATCATTTCTCTCAGTGTAAGAACAACAGATAAGATTATTCTACAAAACGCGCGACAACAAACGACGCACCAGTGTTGTGTATACAAAAAGAAATTTTCACTATTTGACATTTAGAGAGTATATTTTATTATTTGACATCTACAACACTCCGCGATTCGATACACTCATTACAAGAACGTTAACGAAGAAAACTACATTTCATCAACGAAAAGTAATGCAGTATGTCAAGACTCTACCTAAACCATTGATTTGTATTCTCCATACAATGCATATGGATGAGTATAATGGCGATAACCGTATTGGTCCATTCAACTGAAATAGTTCACATCGGCTCGTGCCACCGAGCTTGAAATACGTTCTCGAATCGTCTAGAAAAATCCTCAAGAAACAAGCATCAAAAATAATAAATTTTAAAACAACACACTCTTGATTTCGTTCCCATCACATACACAGGTGCGTTTCGGTTAGGTATAATGATCACTATACTCTCCCAGATAGGTTCTCAGATATATTTCGGAATTGACGGCAGTAGTCTCGGCATCAAAGCCGCGGGCGCAGTTACTCGCGTTACAAGATGACTCCAGCTCTGTACACATAACGCTTTGGACTAGGACGCATATTATATGCAGAGGCACACACGACGTACACTGCTCTGCTACTCGCCTGTATGTACACAAGTGTAACCGCAAATATTTGGAAATATTGCGCGCGTGTTCAGTCATTACCGAGTACATATAACGCGAGAGAGAGGGAGAGAGAGAGAAAGAGAGATAGCGACTGTGCACGACGTAAATAAACCAGACGAGAATGACGTTTGGCACACACAAGCAGAGATATAGAATGCGCGCGAGTGCGCGTCACTCCGGTTAGTATATTAAATTCAGTGTTGACAGATTTCGCTTGTTACGCAAAATTTCGCCTGCACGTCTACCGTGTGCGTGTAAATGCATAATCGTGATAAAGTGCGTTAGACTCGTGGGCTTTTTTGCAACCCGGAACGAGGGAATTACGCCAGCGTTGTTGTATATCACTGTCCGATCGGTCGTTGGCTTTCCGAAAGTATTCAAAATTGTTGATGGTGTAGTTCGACGAGCTTTTTAATATGAAAATTCTACTCAAATCTCCGTCGTTATTATCTCACTCGGTATTCCAATATCGAAGGTTGAAGTTAAACAAGCGGATGAAAAATTGATTGGAAGCCCTTGCGAAAATAATTTGCGTATATCGAAACTCTCCGTCGTGGCTTCCATCGACGGCGGCCAACTCCTTCAGGCAAACTTTCTTAAGCCGTCGTTCAAGAGTGTACCGAGCGCAAGTACGCATTGGATAGAATTTCCCGGACTTTTCTGATTAAAAGAAAGATTGAAAAAGAAGGAAAAAAAAGAGCTCGAAACTTTTCACAGCGCAGCAGCATCGATATATCCCGCACTGATGAACACACAGCAGTATTATGTAGCTACTATAGCTCTGCGCAGTCGCGGCAGGATATATATATATATACGAGTCAGAACACAGTCGATTCGAGGAAATTCGATTTGTAACGAAGATCTGCAGCAGGAATGGCGGCGGACAAGGACTGGCTATGATTCAATCTATCGATGCAAACTCGATATCCAATATCCGGAATGACCAGCCGCGCGCAGAGAAACAAGCTCTCTTCTCTTCTGTTGGATTTGCGAAGGTGTGTGTACGTATGCCGTTGAAAATTCCAATGGCAAGATTCTTGACAGCGATGCAGTTTCCAGCTGCGTATTTCATCATCTCTTTTTCGACTCATGATCACATCGGCTACTATATATGACACTTGGACTCTATTGGATGAAGATCGACTTATCGAGAACACAGCGATAATAGTATAATCTTGTTATACGCGTCTATTGATTGTTATAGAGGCTCTACTATCTTGGGCAAAGCAGAGCGAATTTCTGGAATCTCTACTGAGCATGTATAAGAGGAATTGCAGTAGGTCGATGGCAACGTCGTCACTGAGCCTTTGAAGCATCAGCTCCGGATTCTCCGGGCGTTAGTTTGCTCGTCCGAGACCCTCTTGCAGCCTCGAGGCCAATGTACATATTATACTACATACAAGTATAGCACAGCAGCTGCAGTCGATGCTCGGCTGCCTGCGCATAATTCGGTAGTTTTACAGATCGAGCCTAGAGAGTATGTATATACGGAGAGAGAGAGAGAGAGAGAGAGAGAGAGAGAGAGAGAGAGGAGTAGTCGAGTTCTGTATTGGCACGCCGTGCGCTTTCACCTCTCTATCTCTCTCTTCAATTGCCTTGGGAGACTCGTTTCTTCGCACAGTATATAAGTATGCATTTGGAGCAGCCATTGAACTTACTCCCTCTCTCCCTCTGCTCGATCGGTTTATTTGATGTTTTGTACTTGGCTTTGATGCGCTCCCCGGGTATTTGTATTTAAGTTGTTTATTGTGCCGAGAGAGCTCTCGCTAACGCAACGGTATTTATGCGAGAGCGAAGCGTCACTGTCGTTATGTACTTAACGCGGCGCAGTGATTTCATGAATAAAACATGCGAATCTCGACTCGCTAAATCCTTTCGATGGATTTTAAATGAGCGATAGATGTGTTTCTCATTCGCGTATTTTTTTTTTTTTTTTTTTTTTTTTTTTTGTAAACTCTCAATTATAAAAATAAAACACAACCACGTACAAATTCTCTTGAAATAATAAACGCGGTGTGTTTGCTTTCGCGCAATGCCCGCAAGGCCGACAGCGAGACGTACGTTACGTTACATACAGCCGGTTGAAATGGTGGAGCTTAAAAAAACGTCGTATCTCTCGTTGCTGAAAAAGGATCGTCAAAAAAAAGAGCGCGCGAGTTAAACGGTGCGCGCACGCTATATACCTCTCGGGACCTCTCCGTGTTCCCCTTTTTTTCTCTCTCTCTCTCTCCATCCTCCGAACTCCCCGTGTTTTATTTTCCACCGAGCGCTTTTTATTCTGCTTGTTATGACTTGGCAAGGCGTTGTTTTCAACAAGACGAGCTAAAATTGAACTTCAAAGTAATTGAATTTGCGAGGAATTCGTCGAAAGAATTTCGCGCAGAAGCGCGCTCTCGTGTTTTAAGTTTCGTGGAAACTCAAAAAGGGCAAGGAAATTAAGTTTGCGAGCTATTTGGAAAATTATATAGCTTGCGCACTGAAATTAAACGAATATTGTCAATATTTTTCCAACGAAGCTATATACCGCGTCGCTGTATCATTTCCGCTCCTACAAAAAAGAAGTACCAACGCTCAAGTGTCACGGATAAGGCACGTAAGTGTAACCTTTAATTAAAAAATAAAAAGAAAAGGAAGCGAGACGAGAAAGAGTAGAGCAAGAAAATGACAAAACGAGGCTATTCGTCTCGGAAAAGCTCTCTTCCAGTTCCTCCCGGTCAGTCGCCCGGGCAAATCACAGGGTCATTTTCTCTACTTCTGGTACTCTCTCTCTCTCTCCCACCAGCAAGTTATAAGCGCCGGTATACACATCCGACGACTCGTCGCGTGCAATAGAGAGAAAAGAGCGACAGTCCTGAATTCCGCATGATCACCCTTCAGGGAATTTCCGGCAATTTTCTCTTTTCTCGCGCCTGACGTGTAGCGTCGCGCCGCTGATGGCCGGTATAAAAGGACGCGAGACCACGGCCGCACTGACGTTATTACAAACGCCCCCGGGAAAAAAAGGCGACGGTGGGAGACACTAGCATGCGTCCGATTGCTTTCCCGCTGGCGCAGGGGCTATACCGTCCCTTTTTTTTAACACGCCTGGCTAATTTTCCCTCATGTCGAGTGGAATTCCGGCGATTTTCAACAGACGCACGGGTGAAAAAGGCTCTCCGGACTACTGGTTATATATACCTATACTGTCGTGTGCGAGAACGCGTTAGCTGCTTTAAATGATCGCCGTTTAATTCTCAGTGTAATTGTTCAGAGGAGGTCAATGCCTTCACTTATATCTGATATTTGGTTTTACTATATAGTTACCATCGCATACACATGTAACCACTTATCCCCGCCGATCTTTTAAAAAACTCTTGGCTAGCATCAGCCCAACACGTATTCCGGATTAATCAAGAATAAGCCAAACTCGCAGCAGATTCTAGGGCAAGTCACGTATAGCGGGCTGCGCGCAAGAAACGCGTCGGCATCGTCCACCTGGAACCTTCAATTAAAGCTCTCGCACTGGCCGTCCACTCAGCAGCAGCAGCAGCAGCAGCTCTTATTCCTTCCCAGCTAGCGAGCGCAGCAACATCGAAATCCGTAGCAGAGTATCCACTGGATTAGCCGCGAGCATCGCAGACTCTACAGCTACATAGACGTTCAATTATTCCGCGATGAAAGCTTAGAGAGAGAGAGAGCTTAAAATCCCTCAGTTAGGTCACGTGGAGACGACGCGTCGGCGACGAGACGACGCAGCTTCGCGTGCAGCCTGGATCGGATTACGAGCTGCGAGGAGGAAGAGACAGCTGCACTTCGCACACGCGCGTCGCTCGCTCGGGAGAGAATGACGATAACGAGGTTATCCGCGCGAGACTCCATTCGCAAAATCCCTCCATTAGGCTCTCTCTCTCTCTCTCGTTCATGATGCTATATACCCTGCACTGTACTCGTCACTGAGCTGCTGTTTCGCGAACGCGTTACCACTCTAATCTACCGAGTCGAACTTCGACCTCCACCTACGCATGCAGCAATTCGATTTTGAGTAGATATGATATAGACCGTTTTTACGTTTATTTTGTTTGTCGGGCGAATACAATGGTGAAAAGTTTGTCGCTATAACTCTGCCAACAATGAGCTAGCTCAAGCATAGCCCAAAAGTTTCGTATATAGCTCGAAATGCGAATCTCCGATTGTTTATATTTGTATACGAGGAACTCCATAAATTTCGGTTAGATCTTTTAAAAATTAAAAAATAAAAAATTTCTCTTGTGCTAGATGGTACACGTAGAACACAAAAAGGAGTGTGTTCTCACGAAATCAAGCTCGGCCCATTGTTTTCTCGGACATCAAAATTCAACGAAAAGTAGTCAATGCTCAATGACGTATGGACTCAATATCTGACGGCGCAAACGGAAAATGCATTTCACTAATTATCAGATCAAAGTGCGGGAAAAGATCTTCAATTTAAAAAAAAATCATTAAGAATGGCTTATAATACGATTTCTAAAAATAATTCTTCCATCAAATCCTTCAATTTGGTCAAAGATTCATTGGAAATGATCGCTCCCATCAAAACCTATGAGCATATTAAAAAAAGTGCGAAATTCGCCGGAAATACATGTGATATGCAAATCTCGCAAATTGTTAATCTGGATGTTAACGTATTTTCGACGAATTATAGTTTTTAAACTCGTGGATTTCGAGGTAAAAAGTATTAATTCGCAGCCAGTTTTGTTTGTCCAGAGAAATTAATTTAGCGTGCAAAAATCTTTTTAAATGTTTTTTTCATCACGTACTCCGTCGAAAATACTTGAAAAGCCAGATTTACAATTCCTTGCAAAATGTGTGTGGTTTCATCCATTTTCGACGAATTTTATGCTATTCTTGATTGCTCATAACTTCTGAGGTCTGGCAGCGTTCATTTACAATGAATTTATGTAAGCAAAACCCGCGAACGGCGCTTAGTCTTTGTACACATTTGAGTGTTGGGTATTCACGCATAGTAGCTTTAGTAGTTTTTAAATAAATCTAAATAAAAGTTGAAAAAAAAATCAAGACTTTCAAGACACAATGAAACTGGATTTACTCAGGACTAAGACAAGACTTTGAGTGTAAAGAATTTTCAAAACCAAGACGAGACCTTAAAAAAACACTAGCGACTTCAGACGCGCTCAGAACGTTCTTGTTATCATATTTTCTCAATTTTCATGTTTTGAGGTTAGGAATTCATAATGTATAGATAGCGCGCGAAAAGCCAATCAGAGAACGAATAGAATGATTACCGTATCTTTTTTATAGAATAGCATCTCATCACGTCTTGGTCTCGTGCAGCTCTATTGTTTGCAGAAGTGCTCGATAATGCTTCAGTGTTAATCGCGCAAGACTCAAGTGGGATAAATTTATATACAGAACATAAATATATCCCACTTGAAGCATTATTGAGCACTTCTGAAAATAAAATACTAAATAATTCACGGCATATGAGTTGAATCCACAGCCAGCTACGCTCCACTCGATCCTCAATAATTCACGGGCATTTATACCGGGAACCGGATTTTTCGATCGGACCTCGCGGATAAAGCTCCGACAGCCGCAGCGTACTCTCGACCAAAATCCCTCGGACGTGATAATGCTGTTAATTAATAGATGACGTTCACACGTAGCCTCGCCGGCTACTGAATAATGCATAGAGTAACAGCAACCACGACGACGACGACGACGACAGCGGCTCTGTACAGTATACATACGCGCATAACGCCAGAGAGATATAGCACACAGGGCAGCGCAGAAGGGCCGAAGTAGCAGTAAGCACGTACTCGCACACGCTTCGTCCGAAACTGCATCACAAGCAGTCTCTACACGGAGGCAACGTCGGCGTAATTAAATGATGGACGGCTGCTACCACTCTGCGTCCAAGAATGCGCCTAAGCATTTTCCCGAAGGCTTCTCTCGTTTTACCCTGAACGCGATGCAAGAGAGAAATGGTTTGGGATGCTGTGCCATATAGGCCACCCATCCGCTGACTGCGGTGGTGGCGGCGGCGAGGAGGGATGCGTTTGAGCTAGCTGTTGGAACGGAATTACGCCCGGCACCCGAGGAATAAGAGCTTTGGCTTCGCTGGTATTCGGATTGCCGAAATGAGGTGGAGTAAGCGAAAAATAAATGGCGAGACCAGTAGCTCCGCCGGGGATCGCTCCGAGAAAGAATTTTCTAATTTATTACTGAGATGGGATTTTATATTCATGGTTTTCCGCTGATTGCTTGCTGACCTATTCTCGACTGTACACTTATCACTGTACTCTATGTACAGAAACATTAAGCAATTGCCAATTTACCTATATATAAACCAATTACTTTTCACCGTCTTACACGTAGTACGAGCCATCAAAATCTTTCTTCACACACATGTATATATTATACAAGCAACAGCTCGTCGTATAATGAGATGATGAATCTTAAGAATGCGGAGAATCGGGAAAGACAAAAGACGTCTTAGAGACACTCAGGCTCTATATTGCTTTAACCTCGCGCACGCGGTAAAATCTCATTGGAAAGCAGACGGCTCTCTCCCTGATACTATGTGCTCTCCAGGCTTCCTCGCGCGATTTGCATTCCCTCTCTCTCTTGGAGCTGCGCCTCTGAAGCAACCACCACCGGAGCCGGAGGTGGAAACGCTAATGCAAGATGAAGAGGGCGAAATAAAGAAGGAAATGGAAATTAAACGCATTCCGAGCTCTTGAGGTCGATCGCGAGAAAGAGAGAGTGAGAGGGAGTGCGCCAACTCTCTTGACAACTTGATCGCTGCTGCGAATTTTAACATCCGAGAAGAGGCTTTTACGGAGGTTAAATTATCGCGAGGGGAAGTATTATATGTATAAATTGAACTTATTTGTCTTGGCTTATACTGCTGTTACAAAAGAAATATTTGAATGTTGTAATTTGCGAGCCGGATTTCTGAAATATCGTGGAAAAACTTGCCTGCAACATGATCGCTTAATATTCAATTTAAAGATTAATTATAATTAAAAAGCTCGCTTCCCGCTTTAATGAATCTCTCTCGCTCTGCCACTCGTCGCTTGTATATATTTAACTCTAGCGCGTTATTAATTCAATACTTTTCGGCATCACCCCGTGGAACGGATATGATATAACAAAAGAGGAGTCTGATCCGGTAATTGCATTATGAAATTTCAATTCTATAAAGCACTCATTAGCGGATGCAAAAATAATTTTTTAAAATAGAACACACGCTCTCCGAACTTTGTACGAGCAATTAATAGCACTAAAACTCCGGGGAGGCCGCAGCCAGTGCGCGTATAACATATGATCGAACTTTGCGCGCGGTAAACTCATGAAAATATATATATAAAGTTTTTGAAATATCGTTCGCCGCGATAAAAGCTGCCCCAAATTGATGTACCCGTGCGGATCTCCTATAAGTGTACAATTTACTAAATTTGCCTTTGTGGATATATAGCTGCTTTAAAAGCCGTGTCCCTCTTTTTTTTGAACGATTAATCGAATCGTTTAGAGCGACGGTGAAAACGTTTTTATCTGCCCAACTCTCGAATAGAGCAATAAAGCGTATCTATCCTCAAGCCACAGCGTAACAGTTGCGGGAATGTTGCAGTGGCGGGATAATTGCGAATAATTACGGGCATAACCAACACATTTTTTGTATACCTTCAGTTATGTGGGTCAATCCTCCTCTCGAAACTAATTTTTAGTGTCTAAACGCAATGATGGTAAACGCCGTTCATTCGAGAAGCCGTTTGCTTATCTTTTATAGTACACATTTTCAGATAAGAACATTATTCTTGCCATTATACATATGGCAACAACTAATCTCGCATGATACAAACTTTAATACGACCCACAAGAACAAGTTGATAAAGTCTGAAATCCTCTTGAACAACAATTCGTGCGCAACCAAAGCTCCCCTTCGCGTCTTGAATCTCTTTTAGCAACAATTTTAATCTGGAACACTTGGTAGTAGCAGCGTGCGTTATGTTAAATCTCGAGGCACATAACAACTGCATGCATATTATAGCCAGCCGCGAAAAATAACTATGATTTCTCTAATGTTCGCGCTGCACAGTCTCGCGTTAAAAAGGAAATACCTCGGAAGCAGCTTGCCTTCCGAGAAAAATAGCCGACGACGACAACTCGCGGAAAGCGAGTATAATCTATTGAAATAATTGGACTAAAATTATACGCTTGAATCTCGACGCGAGCTTGCACATTTCCAAAAGATTCTTTTTAAATTTTAGTCCGCGCCACGTTTGGCGAGAATGACGCTGGAACGTGAGGAAAAAATTGCCGAGAGAGCCGGAGTGTAGAATTTCACGTTCGCGACACAGAAATTGCGAAGATTTTTCCAGTGCAGTTTCATTTCGGCACTGAATTTCCTAATTCGAGCTTGCGTTCGTTTTAATACGGAGATAAAAACGCTTTGGCGAGTGAGCGAAATTGCGGGGAAAATTAAATTTGCCAAGATGAAAACCCGATTCAAGCTCATTCTTTGAGCGGGAAATTCAAATGCGTGTTACCACCTCTATAGAACTTGATCACCGCACATACTTTTCTCTTATATAAGAAGATTCGCACCGACGCGCGATTGTTTACTTCTGCTTCCTTTCTCTGATGCAGCAACAATCGCGACTAACAAGCTCGCGCAACTTGCCGAAAACTCGCGCGCGCGCACGATTCGAATTTGATTACCGCATCGGCCATCAGTCTCTCCACGTTTCGCTATTTCGCATCAGTTATATAGTATACGGCGCCGCGAGAAAATATGCTGTACACTTGCAAATAAGGAATGCTCGAGTGAAGGGAGACAAAGAAAAAGAGACTCTCACCGGGGATTATCCGCGTATGGCTCTTTTCTTACCAGAGCTTATATAGCACACGGGCAAAGCATTATACGCGTCGCTTTGGCTAAGTAAACACGGGCGAGAGGGGCCCGAGTTTTTTTACTGCGCCGGGCGGCACAAAGGACGCCCGCGCGCGGAGAAAAAATCTAGGTCAGCCGTGAGAGAGTATAGTGCAGCAGCATTATAGAGAGACACAGCTAGCCGTGTAAAATCGCGCACTTGCAGCGCTATAGAGGCGGTCACGCGGGACGCTCACTCGCGCGACCGGGAATAATCGAATTAAACGCGCGCGCGCGCGTGCGGGTATTTATACAGATTTCAGGGCTGGGCTTTTGTGGCGCGAGGGCTGCGAGATTTGATAGTGTGTGTGCTTTATTAAATTTTACGGGATCGTAAATTGAAAAGCATTGTAGATTGGGTATATTGGAGCTTCACCCTTTTTCCGAACTGATAAATCGATCGGGTTTCTATATTATTGATAAATTTTGACACTGCGCTATTATTATTATTACAAAGCGGAGATCTACTCTTTTCCACCGCTTATTTTGGCTGCGACAAAGTATTGTTTCTGAAAAGCTCGACGTTTATATATTTCAAACTGGTTTTTCCATGGATATATATAGAGAGAAGGCGAGAGAGAGAGAGCTTCGTGGAAAAATGATAAGTACTGAAAAGCTCAGGGCGCGTTGCAGAGGGAGAGAGCGTGAAACTCGCGGGAAAATATTTCACATGATTTTCGCAAAGCAGTGAAGCGCGTTCAACAAAAGTGTAGGGGAAAAAAGCTGAACGAACGAGCAAACCTGCTTCACATGAAAAAAAAAATACGTCAAAATATCCCGTATTTGTAGAACACACTATAAATAAACTTATACGGTATTTGTCTGCATTTGACACACGCGAATATATATATGCGCGCGGAATTTGAGAGCAGGTGAATAAAATTTAAATAATCCTGCCGGCGGATTTATTCAAAAGCTGCACGCGGATATTTGCAAATTTGAAAGTTGTGTACGTCAAAAGATACAATCTTTTGCGGATAAATTTGACTGAGTTTACTATAACGCAACACTGCTTTTTTATGCATTCGCTGTTCGTGTCTAAGTATAAATATACTTGAAGAGCTTTTTACCTGCTCCGCAGCAGAGAAAGACGGAGAATCAAAGCAACCTAAACGTCGAGTATATATCTCTCTAGCGTCTAATATAAGAAAAGAAACTATACAACGCAGCTGTAACCCCCGAAGAGAGAAAAAGCTCCTTCGCCGAAGAACAGAGCAACGGCGACTGAGCTTGATTACTCGCACGGCCCTCTGAGAAAAAGCGCGCCTCTGCATTGCGAGCTTCTCAAGCTCAACTCGACGACAGAGAGAAAGAGCCGCGCAAGAGCTACTCCATATCTCCGGGGCGTTCATGCAGCACAAAGAGAAAAGTCAAGTCGAGCCAAAACAGGCCTGCGGCGAGCGTCTATAGAGTCTATAGACTCCGTGTGCATGTATAAGAGAGTCAAGTCTTCGCCTTATATTCCACAACAGCGACACGAGATATGATGCATCAGCATAGGATAGATCAGAAAAATCGTATACGGAGAGTATCGGCGCGACACTGCATTCGCGTGGACGCGAGGAGCCGCTGATACACCCGTGGCATCCATTAATCATAAGCACCGAGTGATACTTGGCCACACCGCAGTGATGGCCTCTACGCGGATCAAAGAGCTGGGCTCTGTACCGCCACGAGGGAAATTCTTTTCGCGCGGCTGTATATATACAGGATATATAAAGATAGGCCTCGAGGCCGGGATGAAATTTTTATCTCGTAAGCAACACAGGCTGGCTGCAGAGACTTTATGACCCCTGCAGCAGCAGCACTCGAGCCCGCGCGTGAGAGACTAAACTCGTGTTTATGTGAAGTGTGCGACGATCTGTGACTACGGGAAAGTTTGAGTTTTGCTTCTTTAGAGACGAAAAGCTGGCCTGGTGTGCTGGTGGTGCATCGGGAAATACTTCTTGAGAATATCCTCGTTATTGTATTGCATAAATAACGACTGGGTACTTTCTTCTTCGCGATCGACGTCTGGAGTTTTTATAGCTCAGTTCTCTCGGCTTTCTGTGTACGTATACACCGTGTACTCTGTATGCTAATAGCCGCACGCAATCATTTCCGAGAGAAACGAAAAAAATGCCAAAGTACACGAACAATTAGACTACAGCCGTATAATATCGCCGATAACGCACGTATTGTATATAGTTCTTATACGAGAAATCGTGAGAACAAAAGAATACTGCACACACATATTTAGAGACAATGGATTGTTTTCCGTATCGGCATAACCTATCGTGCGCTCGCCACATTCATCACACAAAGAACAATAATTCTCTCGAAAAATTTTGACGACTGTTACGCTTGTCCGGAACCGTATGGCGAGCACATTTCCTGCTTGTAAAAGCAGAACAATCAAAGTGCACATTATGGAAGCTTGTTTGAGCTAATATTTGCTGATGGCGAAGCATTTCAGCAACTTTCGACGTGTTTGCTTTGATAAACAGAATAATATGCGAGAATATAATGTAAAGGTGAAAACATTTATAATAGCTTTATTATAAAAAACGAAATATTAATATCTACGTTACATTCGCTCGAACTAAGCATCAGAACTGGAATGATGAAGGTGTGAGCAACACTCGAGTGTCGTAATTACAGTGCTATATTATTTTCCTTTTAATAATCAGCTGAGCGGAAATCGATTTATGATACACGTGGGCGCGAGCACGTGCAACTCTCGTAAAATTCGTGGGGCGCGATTGAGAGAGAACCTTCAGTGTATATAGTCACGAAACGCGTAAATTCAATGGGTCAGTATAGTAGCGTGGAAGCGAAGCAAGAAGCTTTGTTGTATATCGTGTGTTATTCAAACGGCGAACCGGCCAAGACGTTATACCGCTGATAAATCGCTTATTCCGAAGCGCTCGTACTATAAAATAAAAACAATTAGGTATATCCTTCGCTCGTATGATAAACGCTTTTGATTACTCGCCATTGTTGTACTGAAATTACAGCAATCAATTATAATTGCGCTGATTCTGCGAGGCAATATTAAACGAACTGCGCGTTTCGTGTATTTTTGTAAAAACTAAAGTTTTCTTTCCGCAAGTATTCGAGTCGAATTCGTTGCATGAAAAATATGAAACATAATACAAACGTCTATATAGATTCTTTTTTAGTCCACCATTGATCGAACGAAATCAGCGTCAAAGCAAAGATCCCGCAAAATCTAAAGCGATATAAGCGGCTTATAAAACTGCAGTGCGCGTAAAAAGAACACGAAAATAAAATCGGAAAAGCCTCGAACAGAGCTCGGTACATTTATATAATATACGCTGCATCAGCTCCGAGAGGGAGAATCCGAGCGAGACAACGATATAGCTGTATAGAATGGCATCCAGGCCACTTTTGTCAATGGGATTCCCGAGACGTAATCAAGCTGCGGGGGCCGCGCGGGACATACGGCTCGATTTCAATCGAAAATCTCGTTCCAAGTCAGATACTCGTCGTAGGCGGTATATAATTCCAATTCTGTCTTAATTGCCTTTTTCAATTCCGCAGTAGCGCGCGTATAAGACGTTAAAACGATCATCCATCGCAGAACCGCCAGTTAAAAATGTGCGCGACCAAGAGCTTTTCGCGCCAGCCTGCTACAGAAGGATCAATCTGGGCATAAGAAACGAGGGAGGTCCTCTGTAGCGAGGTATGGAAGGAGGTGAAAAGAGAGAGTGTGTTTTTGAAACGCGGCAGAGCAAAGCTTTTACGGGGGAGGGATACTAGTGCAGCCGCTGAACTCTGGGGACGTCGCTGAAAGAATCATGAGAGGGTGGCGGCAGGAGGAGAGAGAGAGAGATGTAGCGCACAGCGGGCAGAGAAAACAAAACGAAACCAGGTCGAGTCCAAAGAGGGAGAGAGAGAGAGATGTAGTTGCTGCTGCTGGAGACGGCTATAAGACTCTACGTTTGCGTTAAGGTATTACAAAAGGAGTTTAGTTGGAATTGATGAAAAAAAGAGAAGTAAGTGTGGACTCGAAACTATTCTTATTTCAGCGCTTTTGTTTGTTTACTCGGTTTACCTCTTAACGCTGCAGCATCCAGGAGGGAATTGAATTGTGCGATGAATAAATTGTTTCGGTATAAAGAAAAGAGACAATTTTTTTATATTTTTTCAAAGTCGATTCTTAAAATAGCGCGATTTTTTATCGCACACTCGCGAAAGGTCAACAAACGTCAATGACGATACGGCAAACGCACGAAATTATTTGCAACAAGTGTGCAGATTAGATAAGAATTTTTCAGACCGCGCGCGACTACCCAAGTGCAAGTTGATACATATACATTTACGAAACAAGTGGGATGATGAAGGTCTGCTGCGCTTGCGAGTCTGGGTATAGCGCTGGTCTTTTCATGTTTACATGCTTCTTTTTTTCTCTCTCTCTCATTCTCTCCCCCCCCTCTCTCTCTCTCTCTCTCTCTGCTCACGCCTGATGAAAGTCAAGTTTTTACAAGTTTCTTGTCTCTTTTTCAGCACCTAGCAAACTTTAATTTGCATGCCCAGGCAACGTCTTTTATTTTTTGCTTAGCTGGAAAACTTTCAGCTTATTTTTCTTGCATCAGCATTCTTTCACTTATTACCTAAAATCCATACATACATATTCATAGCGCTTGTATCCCCGAGCTTTAGCATTTGTTGTTGCCTTTCTTAACTTGATATTCCAGAATTTCATATATAAGAAAATGTAATCATAGATACCACTCTGCTCTGTAACCAGAAGCGCTGAAGTAACAACAGAAAGTTAAGTTAGGCGGTTCACGAAGGTCTGACGTATAATTCTATAAAATACCTATACTTTGATGATGTTGGCTTTGGTAATTAAATTTAAAAGAGCTTTCAAGTTTTCGTTATTTCGTACAAAATTTATAATTTTGTACAAGATAAATAATACTTGTTTTGCGTAACTCGTAACTTCCGTTCACTCGTAACTTTTATGAGCAATTTTCGTTATGAGTGTCCTTCTAGCCTCTCTCTAAAGCTTCACGCTCGCCCATGTAACGCGTTTTTTTTACAAAGAGCTTGATATTCGCTCGCACAAAGCTTCAAAATAAGGCGTCGAGTCACGTCAGTCCCTATACATAGCACAGTAATGCAACAAACTGCAAAATTAAGTTGCTCAGCAAGCGTCCCCCTCGTATATTCTCAAAAGCTAAGCTTCGTACACACGCACGCTTTTTTCACTCCTCTTGGCTCTAAAGTCCTCCTAAATTGCGCTTCAGTGTTTCCTAATGGTTTTTCGAGCACGTTTTCCAAACTTTGTCTGGTCTTTCCAGCTTGCGATGAAAGCGAAGAGTCTCTCTTAATGATTCATCACAAGTACGTACGCAGAAACGGATTTGTAATTTTGTTTAATCTGCATTAATCGCTCGATTGCAGTATATGTACAAATCTACGATTGACCGGATTCACACCATATCTTGGTACACGAACGTGGAAACAATTTTCTGACAACAAAACTGAAAAGTATAGAGTAAAAAACCATCAATTTGAACAAAAATAATCGTTGAAAATGGATGTTTTGGCGCAAAGTTATGAATAATTGAAAAAGGGTACAACTTCATCAAACACACCTGATTTTCTACTTTGGCAAGATCTACTATTATTTCGACGAATTTTATCCTATCTTCAATTGCTCATAACTTTACATCGGAGCATCCATTTTCAACCATTTCTTTTTTCAAGTTGAAGGTTTTTTCCTCTACTTTTCAGTTTCGTTGTCGGAAAATTTTGTCCACATTTCTGTACCAAGATATATATCGGTCAGTAAACCCCTTATTCAAGTAATATTAACAGGTAGCCGTAGAAATTTTGGTAAGCGATACGGTGTGAACACTTGGTTTTTCTTGCTTTAAATGGTCCAAGAAACCGAAAAAAAGTGACCTGGTAGGTGTAACCTCAAAAAAAGCTTTCAACTTCTAGACTCCAATCAAGTTGTTTCCGATCGGTCGTGGATTTGCACATATATACAAGTTTGTGTGAAAACATAAATTTTGACCTAGCACTTGTCCTTAAAAACAAATCGAACCTCCGACCAACAGCTATAGTCACGAAATTCAACGCCCACCCGAATACGAGTATTTCATCAAAGCAGTTTACGTACGCACCGCGCCGCAGTGCGTGTAATGCGCAAAACCAACAGTTCTCTCAGTCCTTAATCGGCAAACCGGAAAAGCGCGCGATTCGCGTTGCCGCCGCGTGAAAGGAAAACATTATTTCATGTCTGCGCGATGCGTGTATACCCCTCGCGCGCCATATTTTACGGCTGACGGGCGTAAAATCAATCGTTCGCATTTGAATGTTCGGCAAAAAAATACATAGGTAACGGGGTGCCGTCGCCGTTGAATTTCCGTCGGAGTTCGAAACGAGCTTCGTTTTCCAAATGAATGCACTTGCTCGGAGAGCGAAATAGATAACGCGCTCGCACACATTCAATATGCATATAGTTCCACTTTGTATGGGATTTTTTTTTCTGCCGACACGAGACCGTTTTCATGTCGGAGAGTTAAATAACTTATTCGACCGTGTCATGATGAGTGGCGCGCGCGCTCGGTAATGAAATTCAGGCGCATTGATCGAGCTGCAGCTATATCTGCATCCGTTTTTTACTTATGGTTTTATCCTGTGGGGATACATGTGTACATAATATTTATATAATGTTTTGACCTATGCTTCGGATCGTATGTAGCGTTGCAAAATTATTTCAACAAGTGCAGGTGAGCACACTTCCTATATGAGAGTTCGAATCATCAATTATAGGATGAGGGAAATAACATAATGATTGATTTCCCCAAGCGATAGAATAAAATAATAAGTGTGCATTACCTGCAGCTCTTGCTTAATTAGAAAAAAACTCCTCTCGACAGTTTCATTACTTACAAATTAGTCGGAATCTACGCTTTCCGCTCAGCAAACTCGGGAGCTCGGAGGAGACGCAAATAAACGATTGGCATCGATCATTGAACCAATACTGGAAGAGGCAGCTCTTGCGTATAATTAGCAAATCCATCAGAAATTACTTGAAGCTGATTTGAGAGTAGTACGTGTTTTTGCCTTTTTGATTGGCTGCGTTAATAAATTAAAATTCGTATAAATTGAAACAACTTGCAGTATTTTTTATTAAGGGGATGTCGAAGCAGTAGGTTCGCAAGTCCGCCGCTAGGTATTTAGTATTTCCAAACTTAAAAAAAAAATAAAAGTCTGATCGAAATTTCCCTTGGTAGAATCATTTATTAATCTTAATAC